>APFE031605263.1:248839-305631 GCA_000404065.3 Pinus taeda | reverse complement strand
GTTCAACATTCGCATCATAAAACTCAATATACCCAACACCTTTTGACCGCCTGGAATTACGGTCCATTATGAACCTCACATCACATACCTTTCCATCTCTTGAGAAAAACTCATATACGTCTCGTTCATCCGCCTTCAAGCATATCTGATAAGAAAACATTGTCCTCTGATCCCGCTCTGGATCAGCGTCTGGTTCTGCCGCTTCCTCCTTTCTTTCCTTAAAACGCCTGATAACAAGGATGCTCACAACATTGTAAAATGGATGTTAAAAAGCGACTCTGCTCCCATGCGTTTACTGTCAGTGCGTACAACAATCAAAATTAAACGATATTAACTTATTTATAAAACACATAAGCGTATAAAATTAACACAGAACATGAACACACTTTATTATATATTTACGGAACAGTTACAAAATTAAGGCATTTCAGCCTTAAAACGAGCTCAGGCTCGGCTACATTTTGACACTCACAAAATTCATCACAAACAGATATATCTCACATCCTATCACATTACACATATATAAGAATTTTAGGAAGGATCAATCCTATCCTCTGATTTTCTCCACAAAAGCTTCATGCATGCACACTTTAAATCTGCTTTATCCTTTTTAAATCTATATTTCTGCTTTAAATCACGCTTTTATTTTGTTCTGATCCTCTGGTCCACGTTTGCTTGCTTTGTTGCTGGTTGCTCCCGCATCAAAATGCCAACACCCGATCGGGTTGAGGAGATGGGCAGATGGAGTTATGAGAATGCGGAGGGGTGCAAGGACGGATAGCGCCGCCAAGTTTCGGAGTATGATGGCAATTGGGGGCAGCAGCGGTGGGTTGGATCATGATCAGGCGAGAAAGGACAGCAAGGGGACAAGGAATAACGGTGGCACCGTCGAATTGTCAGATGAAGGCCAGGGAATTGATGATGAGAGGACAGGGGACAGCAGAGCGGGCAGAGGAGTGGAAACGAAGGCCATAAGGAAGGGGGATTTTAAGGAAACAGGGTGGCGGAGAAGGCTGAGAGATAACGCATGCAAGGAAGTCGCAGAGAGAGGGAAGCAGTGCCGAGTTGCAGACAGGAGTAAGGCTAGACCGGAAAGCAGAACGGACGAACCCGGGGAGCACAATTCGGGTTCTAAAAACAGGAAGAAAATGGTTGCGGAGCAAAGCAGAGCGGTGGGGAGATGGCTTCGAAGCAATGCAGGGGATGGACACCAGAACAGAGCAGGCCCGGACGTAAAGGGAAAAGGGAAACTGGAGGCGGAACCCGAGCAGTTTTATTTTCCGGTGTTTGAAGTCTCCGACGATGACAGTGAAGCTCAAGAAGAGGATGCGGGAAGGGCAGTGACAGGTAGTGATGAACGTGGACAAACCAGACAGGGTATCGACAACATGAATGCGAAAAGGGGACGGAAGGAAGCCGAGGAGGAACAGGAAGGGGGAGATGAGCTTGGGACAGGCAGGCAGGGATGCGGGCGAGGCCACCGTGGTCGAGGACGGCAAAGAAGACGGGGGATCGGAGAAGGGAGAAGCAGGAGGGGCAGACGATGCTGGGAAGGATCAGTAGAAGAAGGGGGGACAAGTGTGGGCGCAGAAGGAGGACAGGGGAGAAGAACCATTGAAACTAGAGTTAGAGTTGCAGAAAGGGCTTACAATGAATGTACCGACCCGAAAATTCAAAGAATAATAGAGCATTGGGAGGAGGAAGCCATCCAAGCACAATCAAAGGAAGAAATGGAAGATTGGATGGATCTTATTCCAGACCCAGGCCATACAAGAGGCAGAATGACCTTGTATAAGCAATCCCTGCACCTCTACTAGGTCATGAAGAGACTCATGGCCAAGGCCATGGAACAGATTGCCTTGGAGATGGCTGAACTGTCTCAAGGCATCCCCAACCTGAAGAAAGAAATGAGGAACATCTTGGTTACCTTGCTCATGCAAGATAAGCGGTTGGAGGACCTACAGAAGTAGCTCGAGGCGAATGGCCTGGTGGTCAAGCAGGAAAAGGAGCAGCAGGAGAAGCCGGGACTCAATGAAGATTGACAGGTTTTCTTTGATTTAGATAGAAAATGCAAGTTCTTAGTTTTTCCTTAGATGTGCATAGGAAGTATGATAGGACTTATTGGCAGATAGCTGTTAATGTAATTAGTCTTCAGATGAATGTTTTCAAAGCTTGGAAAGACAGGATAAAAACTTTTTATTTTTGGTCATCAATCAAAAACTATAGATGGTCAATAAACCTGGTTTCCCTACAGGGCAGGTTGAGATCATCTTAAGACTGTAATTCCCTTTCTTTTTTGATAATAGAGAATGGTAACTCCCCAGCTTACAAAAAAAAAATATTTGTAAATGCCAAATTTTCAATATTAATAGAAAAAATAGTCTTTTTTTTTCTAAAATAATTTGCCCACATTTTATAAGATAATATTATTTTCCTTAGAAATAGTCAATTTTTTATGAAGACTATATAAAATTATTAGAAAGTTGAATATTTTTATAAAAATATTACAAAACATTTTGTAGTTTGCATAATAAGGTGTTAAGATTTACCAAAAGTTTATAAGTTTCCACCCTCAAGATTTTCCTTAATTTTAATCTTTTAATTCAAGAAAATTATAATGATCTTTTCATTTCTCTTAATGTTTTTTTAGTGTAAAAATAAAATTTTAAAGATTTTCAAGTAATTTTTTACCTTCTTAAGATTCTATAAATCATATTGGGTATTAGTAAAAATTGTTGCTTCTTTTTACCATATAAATAATTTCATGGCATTGGAATACATGTTCATACATATAAATCAAGTTTGCTCAAAGGATTTTAAATAGAAGTTATTTAAACCAATAAAGTTTTGTCATTGAATTTTAACATTTATAAAAAAATCATTCTAGGCTAAAGGGAAGACGGTATAAGGATGCTTATTCTTGGGTGGATCACTAAAATACGAAGGATGAGATCATTGTTGGACATTGGATAAACCAACGCTCCTCGAGTGTTTTGTGACATGTGCTTAACCGCCTCTTGTGAATCTGTTAACTCTAGCGATGTGTCCATTTACTCACACGTGCAAATTTTGGTGTAACGATAATCCTGATTCCAACAAGTGGTATTAGAGCCAAAGGTCTCGAGTTTGAATCATACCCGACTTGCATTGGGGGCAAATTGTTGGAAATTGGATAAGCCAACACTCCCCGTGTGTTTTGTGACATGTGCTTAATTGTCTCTCGTGGATCCATTAGCTCTAGCGATGTGTCCGTTTACTAACACCTATGGGTTTTGGTGTAATAGGAATCATGATTCCGACAATCATTGTGTAGAATAAGAATAATATTAAAAATATTATTACATCAAAAATTAAGGAGGAATTGTGGGGTGATAAAGAGAGAAAGAGAGTAAACTAAAATATTATAAAAAGGCGATCAATCCAAATCTCAAATTTATCATGACTAGTACAAAGAAGAAAATAAACATTGCTAAAATAAAAACACATTCTCATAACCTCATGATAATGAAATTTGGTATTGGCCAATTCTCAAAAGACAATAACACCATAGCATGAAACATTTTATCACCATTTTGACACTAAGAGAGTTGAAGATGAAAAGCATTTTCTCTTAAATTGTCCAACTCAGGGAAAAATTTAGCACTAATATTCACAGTGGGCTAATTTTCCATGACTTTTCAAAAAAAAAGATTCATCAAATTCCATTTGTTTTAAATGATTCACCCAAATTTTATAGCACACTATTATTTTACCTTAAAAATAGCTAGTTTTTTATATCAACTAATATAAAATCATTAGAAATCTAAATATTTCTAGAAAAATATTCCCAGTTTTTTTACACACTGCATATTAGGGACTAGTAAGATTTGCCAAAGTTTCTAAACTTTAAAATAAACTTCCATCCTTAAAATCTTCCCTTATCCAACTTATACTCATACTCAAATTAAATCGAAATTTCAAAATATTTGTCATAATGCCAAGTTTCTAAACCTTTTAACTCAAAAATACTATATTAATCTAAAAAGCTTTTTCTTATTACTTTTAGAACATAGTTTAATAAAACTATATAAATCTCAAAAAATAAAATTCTAACGAATTTTTATTAACCTCTTACCTTCTTAAAATATATTACACCATATTTAATCTCAACCAAAATTTTAAATTATTATCATCATCGTCTTCACTTTATCCTACAAACAATTTTAAGCCACTTTTATATAGAATTCAAATTTACTCCAAAGCTTTGAAGTTAAAATTAATTAAATTAACAAAATTTTACCATATGAATATTTTACAAAATTTATAAAACTAATCAATTTTATTATAAATGATATTAGTTTTTATTAAAAATTTACTCGGAATAAATTTTTAATTATATTTAAATAATTATAAAAATATATATTTTATAATACTTCACACAAAAATATTTTTATTCAATTAAAAACCTTCGTATTAATAATATATATTATTTTTAATTTGAATAAATAACTCGTCAAAAATAATAAGTTTTTTTTCCATTTTTAAAGAAATAATCAAAATCTACATTTATTTTAAATTATTTTGAGTGGGTAATTATATTATAACGTTACTAATCTTAAATAATTTTTACCTTTTAGTTATAGCATAGCATAGTTTATTAACTAAATCACAACTACCTTTTAGTTATAGCATAGCATAGTTTATTAACTAAATCACAATAAGTTCCTTATTAGAGATGTTTAAGGAAGTGTATATAGCATTTAATTTTGGTTGATTAGGTATTAGTTTGGTTGAATTAGGTTAATATTTACCGTTAAATCAAAGTTTTAATGAGATATTATATTTAAAATTATTTTTTAAAGTTTTTTATTGTTTGGTTACATAAAAATATTGTTTTTTTATCGCATAAACAATGTTGTAGATATTAGAAAATATAGTGGCTCATTTATTATTATTTAACTATGAAAATAGGTCCACTCCACTTGGGTTATGTTTTAGAATAATTCTCCTTCATCTAACATTCTCAGTCGCCTCTGGGAGTTCCAACATCTCATTGTAATTAATGCCATGAATTGTTCATAAGTCTTCATAATTTTGTCGTAAACATGGCATAAGTCAAATCACTTTGTCAATATATATGCCTCTATAGGCACACAACACTCCACATGGATGATGCTTCATCCATGTGCATGTAGTGCTCGACTTGGATGCTTGCTCCAACAACACCCTCTACCTTCGACCATTGGTACAACTAGCATCATAAACATTCATTAATCGACATTGTAATGAGTATTGAACACTTCATTTAATCCCATATGTAGTCATATGGTAGGGCTACTCATATTGCATAGGAAAATATCATAATAAGTAGACACCCTGAGCTTCATGCCTTAGTATGGAGGATTCAAAGCCATGGTTGAATGACACAAGGAGACAAATAGGAAAAAAAATGGAGCTTCATCTAATGCAAAATATTTCTCAACTAGGTAACCATGAACCCATTTTTCTCTATATCAAAATAAATCCAAGGAATGGTAAATTAACTCCTAAGTAAAATTCCTTGCTATACTTGGAATACAATGTTAGAAATACTAGGGGGGGTGGTGAATCAATATTTCATGTCCCTTCAAATTTTACTTATTTTATGTTTTCATTTTCAAATTTATCTAATCCATTATTTCATTAGCGACATAATGTGTTGTGGATCTAGACATATTCATTAAACCATAAGAAACATTAAATACAAAAGCATATAAACCATAAGAATATCAAACATCATCAACACATAAAGGCACCAAATTTTTAGGTGGAAACCCAATTGGGAGAAAACGACTGCTTCTATTGTTTTGTCTTCTTCCTATTATAAAGAAAATAATTTTACATCTTACACTGGCATAGACTCTTAACAATGTGCAAGCTCTTATCCGTTGGAGGCTACCACCTCCTCTTGTTTGCCCAACTCCGACTAGATGGAAGATACTACTCTTCAATCAAGTTTACTAGCTACCTCCGAAGGGAAGCTACTACTCCCTCACTCAAGGCTCCAACCCTTAGTTCCTGTGTGGACCACATTTCAAAATATTTCACACTAGATCCACCTTACTCAAACACAAACCAAAACCTACAAGTCACGTTTCATCCATTTTTCAAACAAGGCCCACAACCAACAATATTCTCAAACTGAATAATTGAATACCAAAACCTCTCTAGAATAAATCACTAGTAAAAAAAATATCCTCAATAGGAAATCAACACTCTTTGCTCATCAATACTGTCAAATGAAAAGCCAAAAATCTTTTCTTAAAGACACTTTCAAATACCAAGCCAAACTCTTTGCTAAAAACAAGAAAAACAAATCTCATGCTCATAAAAAACATTCCTTGTCAATCAACAACTTAATGCCAAAACCCTCTTTGAACAAGATCCCTTATGAAATTGTTCCTAATCACAATACATGATAATATGCATCAACATTAGCAAGCCTTTCTTTGCATAACACCAATACTAGCAAAATTAAAACATAAAAGGCCTATGATCAAACAAACATCAAATTTCTCCAACTAGACACATCACAGTAGCATCATCATGAAGTTTATAATAGGCTCATATTAATGAAAAAAACAACATAAATTCATAACATCAGTAGCCATATGTCTTTGTTATACCATGCTCACGAACCATCAACAACAATAACCACAAGAAACCATGTACTCAATCAATGCCAAAATCCTATCTGCATTAAGATCCCTCATAACTCTACAATTAACTTAATGCAACCATCAATCCATATCTCAACAAACTAAACCAAACCTCTCTTCAATAACCAATCTCAACACTACAACTCAAAATGAAACTTTATGCAACATCAAACCCTAACTGATGCTAAACTATCAAGCATTATTCTCTACTCAACAATCAACGATACTCACCTAATGTCATGACTCACAATGCATCATATCATCACATCAAATATTTCTTCCAAAACCCTAATGAATCAATACATCAAATGCATCAAATTTGATATATATATATAGGCACTTGAAAACATAGTGTCAAAACTGTCATAAAACTCTGTCCATTGTAAAAAAGAAACAAAAGTCTTGTGTTCTAGCAGCAAATGATAAACAATAGCACCATAGTCAAGTGTCACAATACCGATCTCTACAAAAATCTATGTGTCGTCAGTGAAGATGTCTCAAGCACCCAATACTCAATCTCTTCAAGGTGGGAAGAATACAAACAACAACATCATAAGATATGTCCCTCTACATATGGATCTCAACATTCAACATCTTTGCTAAGAAAATAAAAAATTAGTGGGCAAGCGTAGATGAACCTTTGTCATTTTATATATCTATCACCCTGATCTCTGCATACACTTTAAAAACAACACAGTGATCTATGTATACACTTGTAAAACAATACACTATTCTCTTGTCCAACAACATACAAATATTGACAAGTTCTTTTTTGATGCAACAACAATGAAATAGTTTATCAAGTAAACAAGGGTAGAAGTAGGTTAGTCAACTACAATAGGGTAACAATATATGAAAACTTCTTTTTGCAAAAAATAATTGGGATTCTAGTCCTACAATATTACTAACATATGGTTTGCATTAGTCAAGAAAATTCCATTAGTTAGTAAACCTCATCAAATAGTCGAAGAAAAAGGTTTTCTCTCACCGATACACAATGCTCTGCTATCACATATCATGTCATAGCTCTAACAAATATATTTACTAATGTTCTCAAGGATATATATGCAAGAGAAACTCTACATAAACATAAATACTCCAAAAGAAACGTTAACCAACCATTGATCTCTAACCCTTGTGGCCTGGGGCACTCCTGTTCCAAATAAAATCACAAAGATAACTCATTAAAATGCACACTCTAGTTGATCGATCTCCTTGAATTTTTATAGAATCTTTATATTTACATTACCATAAGAAAATCCAATGGATTTGTTGATGGAAATCATTGATGGAATCAAATAGACGTTGCTCAACCTTCCACCCAAAAATACCTTGGGAAAATCCATGGTTTAGCTGAAGGTTTTTTTTTTTTTTTTTTTTTTTTTTTTTTTTTCTACCCTTACAAGTAGTAAGACACCTCTCCCGTTTGAAAAATGATTTATTAATGCTTGTCTTGAACTACAAACCTATGTTATCCTATGGTATAATTCTCCCTATGGAAAAAAAATCTATGTTACCCTGCTATCAATCCCTAATCAGTCAAACTTTGGTCAAAGCTCCTCTAACTTCTAAGATGTCTTCTCCAACACTTGTCCGATCTATCCAAGCCTTAAAAAGTCTTAATAACATCACACCAACCTCAATAATCATCAAAAAACTTCGTCAATTAGTCACTTGAGTCTCTTCAATTGTCTTCCCCAAAATTTGACTTTCAAGCATTGAAAAACCTTGTCCATATTCCTACAACTGCTCCATACCCTGTGCATCCTTCATAATAATCAAGACTCCTGAAAGAAATTTCCAATCATTAAGAAAAATCCTCCATCCATGACCTAGCTAGGCATATCAATTTTTCACTCAATCATGATGATATAATGTGATATGAGTGTCATAATGTGACAATATCATGGTGACATAATATAACAAAATCACGATCCAAGATGATATCATAATGCATGTTGACATCAAGGCCAACACATTATGCCATAATGCCAACTTTCAACCTTACTATCCACTGTATCCAACTGTGTATTCCATTGATCCTTGTTTTGTAGGCTTCAAAGGATATAAAATAACTATTAAATCTAAAAAAAATCAAAGATTTACCTTTTAGGAGTCGGAAAATGGAGAAATTTACATTATATATATAGATATATACATATGAGAAAATCGGAGATGAATAAGAGCAACTTACTCACAATTTGTTTTCACTTATATTTTCATGTAGGAATTTCAATATTAATCAATGTTATAATATTAGTTTTTATTAAGAAACTATAAAAGTTGATGTGGAAGCTTATTCTAAGCTTGTCTTCCATGATATATAAATTAAAACCAAAGTGTTGGGTGTGTATTATAATCTTTCCATGACTAGCCTCAAGTGCAAAGTTGAGGGGTTAGAGGGGGGTCGACCAGCACCTCGGGAATATTTTTTGGACCTTATATTAGGTGGGTAGACTTACCTATGGTTTTGTGCATGGATTTAGCACACGGTTTTGGGAATCATGGCTTTCTTCCCATGTTATTTTGTAGATCCAGTCAAGGGAATTACAATTATGTTCTAATCCAGGGTTAATGGATTGGGGTTTATGGATGCTTCGACATGTATATATATGTATTGTAACATTGAAAGGAATATAAAATGAAAACTCAATCTAGTAATCCTTATTTTTTGGATCGAGCGGAGAATCTCTATATATATTTGTTTTATGTTTTATGCTCTCACCATTGTTTATTTTTCGTTTTTAAGAATTTTTTTGCGGGTAATTTCTATATAGGGTTAAAACCTACATTTGGTATCAAAGTTGTTTTGGCTTCAAGGGGATTCCTTTACCACAAAGGGGTTTTTTTCTCAGACCTGTGGTAGACCTTGTTAAGTGGGATATTTGCAGGATTGATTCTTACGGTGAAAGAAGATGGCGAGTAGTGGAAAGATAGAGATCGATAAATTTAATGGTCAAAATTTTGAGTTGTGGAAACTCAAGATGGAGGATTTGTTGGTGAATAAATATCAGTGGATCGTGGTAGATACAGGTACGAAACCAATGGAAATGTCTGATGAAGACTGGAAGAAGATATATCGGAAATAAAAGAGCGCAATATGGTTGCATATCTCAGATTCATGATTTTTTACTATATTAGGGGAAGCTTCAATGAAGGCTTTGTGGGACAAGTTAGGGACTTTGTACAAATCCAGGTATCTAGTGAATAAATTTCTCCTATGGAAAAAGTTGCATAACTTGAGGATGAAGGATGGAGACTCGATGACAATGCATTTGAATGCCTTTAATACTGCGGTAAACCAGTTGTTATCTGTTGATATTAAAATTTCAAATGAAGATAAGTGCATCATTTTGTTGCATTCTCTACCAGATTCATGGGATAGTATGGTTGTTGCAATATGTAGCAATACAACTACCTTGCAGTTTGATGAAATAGTCTCATCCTTGTTGTCGAAGTAGATGAGAGAGAAAAATATGAAGGGTCAAAAAGGTGATGCCTTTTCTTTACGAGGAGGGTCCCAGAATAGAAACAAAAATAAGTCCTCGAGTGGGAGATCTAAATCTAGAGGGAGATATAAATCTCTAGGAAAACCTGTAAAGGTGTGTTGTAAATGTGGAAAGGAAGGAAACTTCAAAAAGGACTGTATATCTAAAGCTCCTAAGAAAGAAAAGGGATTTGATGGTTCTCCTAAAGCAGAGGCAAACACCACCTTCTTCTTCAAGTACACATGCAAATCATGAGGCATGGTTGATTGACTTAGGTGCATCCTTTCACTTCACTCCCCATAGGGAGTGGTTCTCCAAGTATGAGAAATATGATGGTGGTGATTTCTTCTTAGGGGATGATAGGAAGGCTAGAATTTTCGGACACGGAAAAGTCAAGTTGAAGTTGAAGGTGGAAGGATTAAAACACTTCTGGGTGTTTTTCATATTCCTACATTGGTTAGAAATCAGATTTCTATAAGCAAGATGGATGATGTAGCTGTAAAAACAATCTTTGAGAAAGACACTTGCAAGATGATTTGAGGAGAACTCGTATTAATATAGGGAGTTTGGATTGGAACACTGTACAAACTTCTAGGTAGTATTTTTATTGATGGGTGCAACATTTCTATGGTTCCTGAAAGTGGAGAAAAAAATCTAGTGGTCCTTGGAGAAAACACCATGCTATGGCATCGAAGGCTTGGACATACTGGAGAGAAGGGACTTTGAATACTTCATGGTAATGGTATGGTAGAATATATGTGTAATTTCTCTCTCGATTTTAATTTTTGTGAACATTGTGTATATGGGAAGTAGAATCAGGTGAGTTTCCCCTCTAGTGCTAAGAGGGCGAAAGGGATATTAGAGCTTGTGCACAATGATGTGTTTGGACCTGTGTTGGTTACATCATTGGGTAATTATGTGTACTATGTATCCTTTATAGATGAATTATCAAGGACTACATGGATATATTTCCTCAATAATAAATATGAAGTCTTTAACAAGTTTAAATAATTTAAGGCTTTAGTGGAAAACCATACAGAGAAGAAGATAAAGGTAATGAGGAAAGATACCAGTGGAGAGTTTTGCAATAAGGAATTTGAATATTTCTGTAAGAAGTGTGGTATAGCATGCCAAAATACTACTCCATACACACCTCAACAAAATGGAGTTACAAAAAGAATTAACAGGATGTTGATGGAAAAGGCAAGAAGCATGCCAAGTGGTGTCGGGTTAGGACAAGAATTATGGGCAGGTGCAGTGGAGACTGCATGTTACCTGGACAAAAAATCACCCTCATCAACGTTGGAATATAATACTCCACAAGAGGTATGGACTGGTAAGAAAACCTCTCTTTCACATCTAAGGGTATTTGGTTGTGATGCATACATACATGTTCTATAGGAGAAAAGAACCAAGTTGGATAGTAAATTTGAAAGGTGCATCTTTATTAGGTATAAAGATGGTTTAAAAGGTTATAAAATTTGGAACCTAGAAATAAGGAAGGTTGTGTACAACCGCGATGTGGTGTTTAAAGAGGTGAAAGATGTTTAAACATGAATTCATACCAAAGGAGCCTGAGAAGATAGAGTTTGAGCTAAATGAGGAAGAATCAAACTCTACAATAGAAGATGAATCAGAATATGAAGAGCCACAAACTCTAGATGTGAGAAGATCAAATTGAGAGAGAAGGCAGTCATAATTGTATATTCCATCTACTTTCTGTTCAAATTTTTCTTTATCTATTACTGATGATGATCCCATAACTGTCAGGGAGGTAGTAGATTCAGAGGATGGAAAACTCTAGAAAGATGCCATGGTTGATGAAATGACATCTTTGGACAAAAATGAGGTTTTGGATCTCGTGGAGTTATTGGCTGGAAGGAAACCCATTAGAAGAAAATGGGTGTTTAAGAAGAAGATGAATGTAGTAGGAAAGGTGGAGAAATACAAAGCTCGGTTGGTAGAAAAAGGTTATTCCCAAGTGCTAGGAATTGATTTTGGTGATATTTTTTCTCTTATTTTCAAGGTAGCTTCTATTAGATTACTTTTATCTATTGTTGTTGCTTTTGATTTTGAGGTAGAACAAATGGATGTGAAAAAAACATTTCTCCACAAGGATCTGGAAGAAGAGATCTACATGAAGAAACTAGAAGGATTTGCGGTGAAGGGTAAGAAAGAACTGGTATGCATGTTAAAAAAATCTTTGTATGGGTTAAAATAGTCAACAAGGACATGGTATCATAAATTTGATACAATTTTCTGGGGACTTGGCTTCACTAGAAGAAAAGAAGATCACTATGTGTATTTTTAATTAATTGGTGACCATGTTATTTATTTGGTCTTGCATGTGGATGATACATTGCTGATTGGAAATAACAACGAAATTATTAAGGATTTGAAGACCCAATTGTCCTCCAAATTTGACATGAAAGATCTTGGTGTTGGAAACTAGATTTTGTGTATGGAAATTAAATGAGATCAGACAAAGAGGAAGTTGTGGGTAAACCATAGGAAGTATGTTGAGACAATACTACAAAGGTTTAATATGCAGGATAGTAAACCGGTGAATCTTCCTATTTATGTAGGTGTAAATTTATCTATTGAATAGTGTCCTCAGGCACAAGAAGAGGAATAGGACATGTCCTGTGTTCCATACGCAAGTTCAGTCGATAGCTTGATGTTTGTAATGGTTTGTACTATACAAGAAATTACACATGTAGTGGGAATATTGAGCAGGTTTATGTCAAAACCAAGGAAGGAGCATTAGACAACAATGAAGCGGATTTTTAGGTATTTGCATGGCACTAGTGATTATGGTCTGTGCTACCAAGGAAGACCAGGATTGGACAGAGTTTTTGACATCCATGTCTTTGTTAATGTGAACTGGGCTAGAGATATGGATCATAGAAGGTTTACAAGTGGGTATGTGTTTAACCTATTTGGAGGTGCAGTGAGTTGGATGAGTAAGAGATAGTCTATAGGGGCACTTTCAACTACAGAGGTAGAATAAATGGCAATCAATCATGCAAGAAAGGAAGCAGTTTGGTTGCAGATATTGTGTTCAAGTATGGGGTTAGTACAACGAGCTATAAGGATAGACTGTCACAACCAAAGTGCAATTTTCTTGGCAAAGAAATCTTGTTATCATTCAAAGACAAAGGACATTGATGTTCAATATCTCTTTGTAAGGGATATGGTTGAGGACAAAAAGGTGTTGCTAGTAAAGGTAGACACTTTGAAGAATATTATAGATGCATTGATAAATTATGTGAGCACTGAGAAGTTCTCTTGGTGTAGAGAAACAATGGGCATTGCAGGGTTGGATCAATGATTAAGCTCTCATGTGGCCCCCCGTGGAAAGAAAACAACAAGTGGGAGAATGTTGGGCATGTGTTATATTATTTCCATGACTACCCCTAAGGACGAAGCTAGAGGTTTAGAAGGGGGGAAACTAGCCCCCCCCAAAGTTGTGTGGAGCACAGCGGGGCGGTCACAAGCGGGTGGCATCTCCCCCCGTTGGGGTGTTTGTATCCCCCTTGCACTGGGTCTGGGGAAATGCTTCAAGAAATCTTCTTAGGACCCTATATTAGGTGGGTGGACCTACCTATGGTTTTGTGCATGGATTTGACACATGGTTTTGTGCATGATGGTTTTCTACCCATGGTATTTTGTAGGTCTGGTCAAAGGAACTACGATTATGTTCTAATCCAAGGTTAATGGATTGGGGTTTATTAATGCTTCAGCATGTATATATACGTATTATAACATTGAAAGGAATATAAAATGAAAAATCAATCTTGTAGTCCCAGTTTTTGGGATCCAGGTGAAAATCTCTACGTATACTTTTTTTTATGTTTTATGCTCTTGCCATTGTTTATTTTCTATTTTTAAGTGTTCATTTGCAGGTAATTTCTGTACAAGGTTAAAACCTATACAAAGATGATTTATTTCCCTTCTTCCTTAATCCAACCATTTATTATCATTTTAATCAACGTGTTTCAAATCTATAGAGATACCCAATAATAATTTGAACAAAGTGTTTAATGTTGTATTTTTCCATTTTTTCTAAATTGTTTATTTTTATTTTTATTCTTTTACGTAAGATCTCATTGATATATGGAATGCATTCATTTGACGATTATTGTCACATTGATTAGATAGATTAATTTACTCTTTCCTTAATAAAATTTTTGGATCTCACAAATGTTGAACCTTTTGTCCACAAAAAATCCAAAAATAATGAAGGGAGATCTTGCTATTTGGTGTATCACTAAAATAAAGGTCTAGCCATACTTCTCTTGGGAATCCTAAAATGCAAACCAATGCAAAGAGTAAATAAAAGACCTAATTATTCATTCATTTCTACCAAAATCCAAAATAAAGAAGAGAAATGGTAGTTAACTCTAGTATTTCCATATCATATTGCCAAAGAGATTAACCACCCTGTGCAAAAAAATTATGAAGGGTTTGATAAATAAAAAGGCCAAATTATTTATTCATTTCTACAAAATCCAATAAATGAATAGCAATGGACCTAGTTAGCTCTTGCATTTCCATATCATATTGTGAAAGAGATGAACCAACTTGGGGGAAAACGATATGAAGCATTTGCTAAAGCAAGAAGAATATGTGAAAATGTTAAACATGTACAATTTGTTAATTATACATGTTGTACAAAATATGCATATATATTCAATGTTTGAACATAACTATAAATATGAAAGAGGAAGAGATAAAAAACTTTATTGTTTCCATTTCAACTTTCAAATGCATTACCCACACTAATCATGTTATTCTACATTGATCAAATTTATTTAGGCAAACTTAACATTATTTGGCTCTTGAACTCAGTCTAATTTAGTAAAATATATTAAACATTTGGACTTTTTACTATCCTCTTCACAACAAACAATAATTTTTTTATATATGGGTATGCTAGTTTTATGTTGTTTATATTTTGTCCATCTACATGGCACTTTATTCATTTTTTATTTATTTTGCCAAGTCCAACTTGGGTTGTGAAACAACTTACCCTATGTATTTTAGGGCAACAAAAATATTACAAGGTAATTGTGCTATTCATTTTGCATTGGTTATCCATGCATATATGGAGGCTATGGAAAAAATATTTAGAGACTTGAGGTTTGTGCAATGGCCATTAATATTTGAGGAAAATTGGTGTATAATTGTAGCTATCACAAACTTTTCATCATTTATATTAAAGAATGGTGTTTAAAATGTAAAATATAATGATAAACATTATAGAATGTAATAGTCAGTACCAAAATCTTTCCATGCAATAACTTGGCATGTAGTAGGGCTTGGCATTTTTCGCCATAGAAATGTAAAGTGATCAATTGTCTGCAAATTATTTCTTTCTATGGAGGTGTTGTATTATGGTGACAATAATAGTGGTGGTACCTTACAAAATGATTTCAATATAAAGAATGACAATTACTCATTGTGAATTTCCATGAGCAATTCATCCTTAGCATGCATATCTACATCAAGGTCGATTATTATTATATTTTATGAATTTTATGTTAATGTGTCATGGGCACATAAATATGATTTATTTGGTCTGTGATAGTGTATGAACCACATTTTTTCATCCTTGGCTTTTATTCATGCATTTGGATGCATATTTGAAGATTTCATCAATCTCAATATGCATCATCAATCTCAATATGCATGGAACCATGAAGTGATAAGTGAGGTGGGGTGATTTGTTTTCACAATATAGATATCTAATCAAGTACATATATAATATTTTATAGGGTAAGAATTAGACCCATTGTCTACCAAAGCTAATATCATGACTACATATGGTGTATAAATCTAATGATTAGTTTCAACAATTTAGATCAAATTGATTGTATTGTTGGAAATTATTAAATAATTATCAAATTTTTGTCATGTTTTATCCTTGGTGCCCTTACGCTCATCATATTTCTAACATTATCTAGTGTTCATTAGAATTTTGATGCATATCCAACTAACTTCTTAGAACACATGGCACTTGTTGGTGACCAACCAATGTTCAGTTGTCTGCCACTATGGTCCAACACATGCCACTACCACATTAGCAAAGTATTCATCTCATTCATGGGGTTGGTGCCTTGGGGCTTAATTATGCCTATTAAGGTGCAATAAGTATCAAACAATATGTTGAAGATTATTTTACTACCTCTTCATCATGTCCATTGAATATCACATTATTCTTAACCAATTAGCAAGATGGAAAAGTTGTAATATATATTTTCCGTAATATGTTGGCTCATGTAAAATGGAAATGGTAAGGAATGGATTAATTTTTTTTTACAAATTCCAAACAAATCGTAATATAATATCGTTGTACAGTATTGTTGTCAATACAAAGTGGGGGATGTTAAGTGGCTCATATGAAAATAGAATAAAAAAGTGAGAATATGAAGAGAAGCAACTACATGTAGCATGAGGAAACAAATTTCAAACTCCTTATTTGGAGGTCACTCTAAGAGGAATATGTAGAATATAATAAAACCCAAGAAACATAAAGTGGAGAAAAGAAATGAGAAATATGTATCACACTTTTTTATATTTGGGATCTATCTAATATCCTAGCATCCAAGGTTAATAGAAAACAATAATAACCATGAAGCAAGCTTATTTTTCAATGTGAGTGGAACTCTACTACCAAGTTAGCTTATCTAAGCAATTAGGTCTTATGACGGTCAATATTTATTCATGCCACCTAGAGTTACCAGAGAGAATTGGTCAAGGTATGAAGCTACACTATTCCATGGAATTATAAGGGTCCTACATCAATTCACTGTTACATTAACTTCCTAAATTGATATTGTTTAGGCCATCTAGGCATTGATGGAGTTTTTCCAATTATAGTATATATATCATGATAGTTTTCTCACATGATGATTTATGGAGAACATTTGTCTAGTTGTATTGATTCTACTCATCCCAACCTAATCCACTACCTCAAGTACATACTCTGCAACACATGATCATCATCCATTAACCATCACTTCCTTTTTTCATCTCCCACATAGTGGTGCATATCCATACCTCATTCTATTTCATTAGGGGAATTTTGAGCTTTAAAATGGGCATCCTAAGGAAAACAATAAAATAATAGTTAAAATAATAAAATAAGATTTATAAAATTTTAAAGAAAGAGAAAGGAAACTACCTTATTTATTATATTTTTTTGTTTATATACTCATAGGTTTACTCAAATGTCAAATGTAGACACTCGTTGATATGGACTTATACAAGAATGCAACAAATTACAGAAATAACCATAAATACAGAGGTACATCAGAAATAACGCATCGTTTCATTAGTATCAAATACTGAAATATGCTTACAAACAGAATGGAAATAAGACTAGCTTGGGTGATGGTAGCTTATCTCTAAGAAGAGATGTGGTGGCTACATGCCTCTGAACTGAGTTACAATGAGGCTAAAGGTCCTTTTTATTATTGAAAAATAATAAAAAACCCTAAACAACCAAAACCCTAACCTGAGGAGATGCAACACCAAGATTTTATGGGACCCATTGGGGTTAGTTGGGCAGCCAACTTCCCAGGGTCGTAACTTGGTCATATTATCTCAGTTTGACACGTATGATACCTCGTTGGAAATATCTCTCTAAGAACTACAATTGTCAATGCAGTTGTTGCAACAATTGCCAAGAAATTGTTTCAAAAAAATGTCGTTTAGGGCCTCAAAATGGCTCCAAAAGTTCAGGACCCGAAAAACTCCCAAAAATAGTAAATTGTGCTACAATTAAGGAAACTGAAACACTAAAAGAAACAATGGTAAGTGTCAAAGTGGAATAGGTGGATGACAACAATGGAGTTGGGATCCACATCAATAATATACTTCCCTCTGTCATTTCCCTTGTCGAGTTCTGACTAAGCGTCGAAGAATGCATCTGATTCTAAAGCCTTCAACTTGATCACCAACAACTACTTGGTTCGACACTCACTTGTGTTGTGAGTGGGGTTCTTATGGAACTCACACCACTTTCCTATGTCCTTCTTCGACTTCATGGTGGTGTTCTTTTCTTGCAGCTTCAACAGGTTGTCTTTGGTCACCCCACCTTGGCTTTGTCCTTTCTTCTTCAGATTCGCAGATCCAAAGTCTCGCTTCTTTTGTTTAAACTTATGATTGATCTTGACAGTGTTTTGGTATGTCGTGCCAAGCAAGGAGATGTCCAAGAACTCCATCTAATCCTAGATGTACCTGCGTAGGCAACCATAGTGTTTGAGTACCAAATACTTCTCAAAATCCTTGATACCCAACTTTGTGTGAAGGGTATGAAAAATATTGGTAAACTCCAGCACATCTTGGTCCCTTCCCTGTTGTAGCGGGGTCCACTTTATGTATTTATCCTCATAGCTTACGACAGGGTAGTACTGCTCCTTGATGGAATCCTATGATGAATTCCAAGTGGGTGTGGCTGAGAACAGTGAGGCCGTATTGTCATCCTTTTGATCGCAGTAGGTTTCCCACCAGTCCTTGACGTGGGGGTGGCTTTGAGAAGTGCAAAAGTGATCCTTACCCGGCTGGAAAAATCATGAATAGAAAAATATCCTTCTAGCAGATTTAACCATTTATGTATGGCATCCAAATCTATCTAACCCTCAAATATGGGAATTTAAAAGTTAACTTGTACCTTAAAAGGTGTGGTGCTTCCAGAGTAGCTGTTGGAAGTAGATGGGTCACCCCTAGGAAGCCGTAGAAGGATCTGGGCAAAGTTGTCCATCATTGTGTTCCTTTGTTGCTCGAGGACTTCTTCGAGCAATATTTTGATAGGATCTCCTACCCCCTCATCTTTCTTTTCATCCAACATGAGAGGTTGTGGGGATTTGTGAGGCTGGTCTTGCAAAGGTTCAACCAGTTCAAGCCGTAACTCCTTATATCCCGACCTCATTTGGGACATGCAAAGAAAAATAGAGAAAGAGAAGACTGCTCTGATACCATTGATCCAGATTTAAAAAGGAGCTCAAAAAATTACAGATATAACCATAAATACAGAGAGGCAGTGGAAATAACACTTCATTTCATTAATATCAAATACTAAAATATGCTTACAAACATAATGGAAAGAAGACTAGCTCGGGCGATGGTAGCTTATCTCTAAGAAGATATGTGGTGGCTACATGCCTCTGAATTGAGTTACAATGAGGCTCAAGGGCCCTTTTATTATTGAACAATAAGAGAAAACCCTAAACAACCAACACCCTAACCCAAGGATATGTAACACCAAGAGTTTATGGGCCCCATTGGGGTTAGTTGGGAAGCCAACTTTCGAGGGTCATAAGTTAGTCATATTATCTCCGCTTGACACGTATGATGCCTCGTTGGAAAGATCTCTCCAAGGACTACATCAATTGATGTGATTTCCTTAGAAACCACTTAGAAATTTTTCCAAAAAATGACATTTAGGGCCTCAAAAAGGCTCCGGAAGTTCAAGACTCAAAAAACTGCCAAAAAGAGTAAATTGTGCTACAATTAAGGAAAAATGAAAAATTGAAAGAAACAATGGTCAAGGTCCAAGTGGAATAGGTAGGTGGCAACAGTGGTGCTGGGCTCCGCATCAAAAATATGCTTCCCTTTTTCATTCCTCTTGTCGCGTTTTGACTCAGGGCCGAAACATGTAGCTTATTCTAACGCTTTCAACTGGGCCACCAACGACTGCTTTGTCTAACACTCACTTGTGTTCTGAGTGGTGCTCTTGTGGAATTCACACCACTTTCCTGTGTCCTTCTTCGAATTCGCGGCGGTTTTATTTTCTTGTAGCTTCAACGAGTTGTCTTGGGTCACCCTGCCTTACGTTTGTCCTTTGTTCTTCAGATTCACAGATCCAAAGTCTCGCTTCTTTTGTTTAAACTTGTGCTTGATCTTGATAGCGTATCAGTAATTTTTTCCAAGCAAGGAGATTTCCAAGAACTCCATCTTTTCCTGGATGTACATGTGTAGGTGGTCGTGGTATTTGAGTACCAAATTCTAATCATAATCCTTGATACCCAACTTTGTGCGAAGGGTATGAAAAATATTGGCAAACTCTGGCATGTCTTGGTCCCTTCCCTGCTGTAGCATGCTCCACTTTATATATTTATTGTCATAGCTTACGATAAGGTAGTACTTCTCCTTGATGGCATCCCAAAATGGATTCCAAGTGGGTGCTGCCGAAAACAGTGAGGTCGTACTATCATCCTTCGTCTCGCAGTAGGTTTCCCACTAGTCCTTGACATGGGGCTAGCTTTGAGAAGTGAAAAATTGATATTTTCCTAGCTCAAAAAATCATGAATAGAAAAATATACTTCTAGCAAATTTAACCATTTATCAACAACATCTGCATTTATCTAACCCTCAAATATGTGAATGTCAAAGTTAACTTGTACCTTAAAAGGTGTGGTGCTTCCAGAGTAGTTGTTGGAAGTAGATGTGCCACCCCTTGGTATCTGTAGATGGATCTCATCAAAGTTGTCCATCATCACATTCCTTTGTCACACGAGGGCTTCTTCGAGCAAGATTTTGATAGGACCTCCTACCCCTTGTCTTTATTTTCATCTGCCATGGGAGGCCATCGAGATTTGTGAGGTTGGTCTTGCAAAGGTTCAAAAAGTTCAATCCCTGACTCCTTATATCCCAACCTCGTTGGGGAAATGCAAACAAAAATAGAGAAAGAGTAGACCACTTTGATACCACTAGTCAGGGTTTAATAGGAAAATAACAAATTATAGATATAACCATAAATATAGAGATGCAACAGAAATAATAGTTCATTTCATTAATATCAAATACTGAAATATGCTTACAAACATAATGGAAAGACGACTAGCTCAGGTGATGGTAGCTTATCTATGAGAGGAGATGTGGCATCTAGATGCCTCTAAAATGAGTTACAATGAGTCTCGAGGGCCTTTTTATTATTGAACAATAACAGAAAACCCTAAACAACAAAAACCCTAACCTGAGGAGATGTAACACCAAGAGTTTATGGGACACATTGGTGTTAGTTGGGCAACCAACTTCCAGGGTCGTAACTTGGTCATATTATCTACATTTGATGTGTATGATACCTCGTTGGAAAGATATCTTTGAGGACCACAATGATTGATGTGATTTCTTTAGCAATCACTGAGTGATTTTTCCAAAAAAACATCGTTTATGGCCTCAAAATGACTCTAGAAGTTCAGGATGTACATGTGTAGGTAGCCATAGTACTTAAGTACCAAATGCCGCTCATAATTCGTGATACCCAACTTTGTGCGAAGGGTATCGAAAATATTGGTAAACTCTAGCATGGTTTGGTCCCTTCTATCCCGCAGCGTGGTCCACTTTATGTATTTAACCTCATAGGTTTAGACAGGGTAGCACTACTCCTTGATGGTATCCCAGAGTGAATTCCAAGTGGGTGCGACCAAAAAGAGTGAGGTCATACTATCATCCTTCTGCTCATAGTAGGCTTCCCACCAGTCCTTGATGTGGGGGGCAGCTTTGAGAAGTGCAAAAGTGATCTTTTCCCAGCTAGAAAAATCATGAACAGAAAAATATCGTTCTAGAAAATTTAACCATTTATCTATGACAACCGCATCTATCTGACCCTCAAATATGGGAATGTCAAAGTTAACTTGTACCTTAAAAGGTGTGGCACTTGCAGAGTAGTTGCTGGAAGTAGATGTGTCACCCCCAGGTAGCCACAAAAGGATCTGGGAAAAGTTTTCCATCATCGCGTTCCTTTGTTGCTCGAGGGATTCTTCAAGCAAGATTTTGATAGATCTCCTACCCCCTCATCTTTCTTTTCATCCACCATGGGAGGACATCTAGATTTGTGAGGCTGGTCTTGCAAAGGTTTGACTAGATCAAGCCCTAACTCCTTATATCCTGACCTCGTTGGGGACATGTAAAGAAAAATAGAGAAAGATCAGACCACTCTGATACCATTGATCCAGATTTAAACAGGAACATAACAAATTACAGATATAACCATAAATACAAAGATGCAGCCGAAATAACAATTCATTTCACTAATATCAAATATTAAAATATGCTTACAAATAGAATGGAAATAAGACTAGCTCGGGCGATGGTAGCTTATCTCTGAGAAGAGATGTGGTAGCTACATTCCTCTGAATTGAGTTACAATGAGGCTCAAGGGCCTTTTTATTATTCAAGAATAAGAGAAAACCCTAAACAACCAAAACCCTAACCCGAGGAGATGTAACACCAAGAGTTTATGGGTCCCGTTGGGGTTAGCTGGGAAGCCAAATTCCCAGGGTCGTAACTTGGTCATACTATCTCCATTTGACGCATATGATACCTCATTGGAAAGATCTCTATGAGAACTATAGTTAGTAACATTACATCAATCAATATTTCTAGAGGCATTTTGCCAAAGAAACGCCGTTTGGGGCCTCAAAAGGGCTCTGGAAGTTCAAGACTCGAAAAACTGCCAAAAATAGTAAATTGTGCTACAATTAAAGAAACTGAAAAACTGAAAGAAATAATGGTGAGGGTCCAAGCGGAATAGGCAAGTGGCCACCAATATGCACCTAGATCCCTCGTTGGATGTAGAATTAGATTCCACGTACAATGATTACCCATTATGCATACTTTTGAGTAGACCCACATTTAAAAAAATAAAAAATAAAAAACATGAAAAAGGTATGTTGAACACATTTTTTCATATATTTTCAATTTTCCTCTATGTGGATCTACTTAGATGTATGCATATTGGGTACTCGTTGGATGTCGAATTGAAATCTACATCCAACAATGTTTACACTTGACATTTGAGTAAACCTATGAGGAGATAAGATGAAAATACAATGGAACGAGTATTTTTTCCCTCCAAAATATTGTCCCCTTGGAATGACATCATTATATTGAACCCTATTAGTTATTTTAAAGTTAATATTATTAGTACATTTTTTATTTGCAGCCCAATTTTTACCTCAAAAATTCCGAAAGGCTTTCAACAGATGCCATTTGGTACACTATGATTTACCACCACTTCCTTTGCTCTCTTCCTGGATAGTGGTGTATATCCATATCACAATCCATATCTTCCATCAAAGCATTTAGTGCACTAACAAGTGCTAGTTGGTGTAGATCAGACATGTGTTCTAGCCTCAAAATGTGTCTATGAGGCTACGGAATACATTTTCTCCTATACCCATAATTGGTTTAGAGAGAAAAGGCACTATTTATATTTAATTAAGCAATTAATTAATTTTCCTAAGTCTAACTTAGGAAAATAACTTAGTTAATCATTATTAATTTGGGTAAAAATGACTTTTTTGGAGACTTACAGAAAATTCACTTGAAGGGGTCAAGATGATCTTAGTTATCGATTGTGATTAGATCTTGGTCGTTGAGTCATCAACGAGAGATTATAAGAGGAGTTTGATGGGTCATTTGGAGATAATGGAGACAAAGGGACACAAACTTGCATTGTTAGCAAGGGCGCAGAGGCAACAAGTGGGAATCAACAATACGGTTTTTAACAAATATTGTTGGAGAGATTCTTCACAGAGATTTCTAAGGAGAGTTCAATATTGATTTTTCTATAGAGAGGACAATTTTGTAGTGGTGCATTTTTATCTAGCAAGGGGTCCAAGTTACCTAGATAGGCAATGCAAAATTATTGGAGAGCATAATTTCCAGAGCAAGGAAATTTCCATAGGAGAGATTGATTTACATATGAGGATCAAATTTCTAGTTGAGGTCGTATTTTCTAGTGGAAACCGAGATTATTTTCCCAGCCAATGTGAATTTCCAAGAGGGTCGAGTTTCTTAACCATGTTGCACATGTGAGTTGAATCCAAATTTAGAGGGAGGTCAAATTAGTTTTGGTGGGTTAAATAGCTTCTAGGAGCGCAATGTGACTTACATAAGTGATTAGAAAAAAATTCTGAAGGTTTTCCATCTTACGACAACCAGTTGTAATATTTTGCTAAAGAATTAATAATTAAAATCCTCATCTACTGCATTGGTTTTCCCTTCGGGGTTATTCCAGGGACATTTTTCCAAAAATATTGGTGTCAATTATTTGTGTGTGCGCGCTTAATTTTCTTGGTTCTTGTGGTATTTATTTTTTAGTGATATTGTAGTTATTTTTATTCAGTATTTCCCACGAGTATTTTGCAGTTGACAAATAATCTAGAAAGATAGGAGAATAATAACCAATAACTGCAACAATGTATTCAAGATTTCACACCAAGTTTGGAACCACCGCGTACCAATTAACTTGATTTTATACCACTCTATAGCGTGAAGCGTGTGATTGGATAAAAATATGCTTTTGAGTGTCAATTGGGGTGGATGAATGGCCTCAATGAGGCAAAGCGTGCCTGAAGCACAATAAGAATCCACCTCAAGAAAATAAATAGAAAAGGATACGATTGTTAGGGAGATCTTAGGAGGAATGTTTAGAGGTAGGAAAGACCTAGAATTTGTTTTATACTCTATCCATTTAATGGAGATATCACTATGAGGTCTATCATGTAAATATCCTAGTATTATGAGGAATTAATGGAAGATAGGTACTATTTTGGTTCATACTTGTCTTATATGTTATGCTTGTTATAATATTTAGTGTTAAAGATACACAATATTTAAGAGATATTTAATGTGTCTTTATAATAATGTCTAAATTATGAATACTCTATTCTTAATTCATTCCTCTGACTCTGGGGCATGAGTTCATAAACTAAAGGTATTCAATTCTAATAAAAAATAATTATTCATGTATTATCATATTATACTTGTTCACGTTGTCAAATTTTCAATTGCAAGTTTTAAAATGGTTTATGTGCAAAAAGAGGGAATTTTATCCTTAGAAGGTAAAAAAATGTACTAATTTTACCAAATTAAGATACATACCCAATCTTTTCTTTCAACTATAAACATTTTCTAATAAGTTCTAAATTGGAGGTATCTATATCTATTATCTATAATCATATATTATATATATTATATATATTGTCTATATTTATCTATGGCATTAAATGCAATTGAAGAACGATAGACGTTGTTATCATGCACCGAGATTTGGGATTTCATGTAAAATTGAAAGAGAGACTACCTTAGAGTAAATTGCATGCCCTAGACTCAAATTTGACCCAAATTTAGATATTCAACTTTCAGAGGGTGTAATTTGGGATATATAACTTTATATTAGCATTTTAAAACAAAAACTTACTCTTGTGCATAAAGGAAATTTTCCTTATAAAACCAACAAGCATAGTAGACTACACCAAAATGTACACCTACATCTCAAAACTCATTCAATTTGTGTGTTTAAAATTGTAAATTATTTGTGTCAATTTACATAAGTTTATATACTTAGTTTTTCATTTGCATTCACTAGAAGAGTATGATATGAAAAAATAGATAAGAGATGCCTAGTAAAAACCTAGAAATCCATAATATGTTTGTAAAATGTAAGCTAAGGTGATGTAACCTAGATCTATCCTACCCCATTCATTGATCAAATTATTAATGAATGTGCCAACAATGAGATATTCTCATTAATGGATGATTTCTTGAGCTATAATTGATTTCATATCAAACTAGTTGATTAGAACAAGAATGTTTTTATTTGTCCTTGGATATACTTTTACATATTGGAAGTTTCCTTTTGGTCTTAAAAGTGTTTGGGATACTTTCGAGTTGGCCATGTCATATGATTTTTGTGAAATTAAGCATGTAGTGGAGGAATATATGGATGATCTAATTGCTAAATCAAAGTTGCATGAAGATCATCCTACCTATTTATGGACAATTTTTACTCGATGCCAATAATATGTTGTTGGGACAAGGTCCCCTAGGGTTGATTTTGGGGTTAAAAGCCCAAGCTTTGGGGTAGAAAGCCCAAGTTTTTTTATGTGAAGTGTAAAGTCTCCACAATTTGTGGTCGCAGAGTGCATAGATGTAAAGTGTCATAAAGGGTTTTTGCACTTCCGTTATGTAAGTTGTGTCGGCTTTAGAAGACCTACCCATGGTTTGGAGACCATGGGATTGTATAAAATGGAGAGTCTTAGAAGACGCTAAGGCAAATTTTGGTAATAGATGATGAATGTAATGGGTCATTAGCGAAAAGAGTGAAGAGTCTTAGAGTAGAAGAGAGTCTCTGCAGCTGTGTTTGTAGAGGCCTAGGGTAGAAGTTTGCAACTGAGTGTGCGGACCCCTGAAGCTGAGTGCGCAGGGTAGTTAGAGTCTGTAAGAACATCTGAAGTGTTAATAAAGAAGATTATTCTGAAATTACCTACATTGATATATTTACTTCTGTTGCGAATGCATGCGATTATGTTATGTCGAATACTGTGTTTATGATTTAATGATATGTTAATGCGCGAATCTATATATTTTACATTATTCACTGAATGCAAGTAATAATATATGTTTATGTGAAGAATATCTTAATGCATGTTGAATTTATCAGATACTTAAGGCGATCAGGGTAAATATAGAGGTAAGATTAATTACAACAGTGCGTAAGTAGATAACTCACCTGTTTAGGGTCCACGAAAGACGATCGTAGACCTTCACGAAGGTATAGAAGACAAATAACAGAGGTATATTTGTTGACACCTAGTCATCAGGATTGGGTGAATAACTAAAATTGATGTAAATAAATAATAGAAAATATGAATAGTCACCAGGAGATGAAATGGTCAGTCTCTCCCTCATGTATATAATAATGACCAACCTAAATTAATATCATTGAGTTATTTTGAGGAGTTACCTCCTAGTCCGACATGGTATCAGATCTAGCACCATTTTTGGCTTCCCTCTGCTTTGTAACTCCCTATTCTGCCTATGGTAGTCTGAATCCTATGCAGACTGGCTAGCCTGGTAGCTCTCACGCTTCCACTAGCCTGAATGCATCATTATTTCCCTGCTATTCACTATTATTCTCTACTACGCTACTCCTGTCCTGTCACTGCTCCACTTGAATACAAAACGCTCATGGTTATTGTTTGTTCTGATCAGTCGCAAAATGCCCACCGCCATCACTGCATATCCCTGCAGTAGGAAGAAGGACTATTCATTTTGGCGATCTCGACTCTATCCAATCTTGCTATCACACCTAAAGCAAGAATCATAAAACATTCACACCCTTTGCTATGAGTGTCATACTTGGATTCATGCGTTGTCCATACCTATCCACTCTTGATCCCACTCTCATTTTTTTTACATTTCATTTTACTGTGATAACTTCGACCCATATTACATTTTCATATGCATTTTAAAAATATTCCAGACAACATATCACACTGGTGTGGTGGCTGCTATGATGATTGAATGCTCCCATAACCACTACATGGCCCTCCTCCAATGTTGTTGCAGTCCGACATGGAACGATGCCTGAATTGCAGCTCACATGCTTCTTGAAGCTCTTCTTCATTCTGGTATGGCGGTGGCATGAAGGACTCAACCATTTACTGTGATAATTCCAGGTTTCTAATGCCCAAAATCTTGTTCAAAGAATATTTGAAAGTTGAAGGATGCTCGACTGGTATGTCAATCTATGTACTAAGTGTAACTATCATGGTTAAATATACTCTTTTGCCAGTGTATATGACAGGCTAGTTCCATTGACACTTATGATATTTTTTCTCCCATTTATTTGGAACTTTGTGGCCCTTTTAACACCCCCACAGTATACTACATTACATACTGTGTTGACTATATTCATCCCCTATGGACATACCACTGACATCGCACTACTGCTCCTCCTGTGGCAATACCTCCCCCATACGTTGAATACTCCCTCCACCACATAACCCCTCCCCTAATTAATAACTTTGATATATTTCCCTCATTATTTTTTTCGAAGTTAAATAGAATTTTCCACCGAAGTACGATTTTTCTATAGTATATTACCAGAAGTATTTTTTTTACAGTACACAGATTTTACAATGCATTCAATCATATCTATTATGGGAGTAGTTCTCACTGGCAAGGAGAACTATCCTGAGTGGTCCCAGAAGATACAACACACTCTCATTTTCAATGAGTTGTGGAAAGGAGTGTGTGTTGGAGACAGAGACAAAGAGCCAGAACAACCTACCTCAAACAAAGATTTCGCCATTTGGGAAAATAAGAACAACAAAGCCTATTCATTAATTGCAGCATCTGTAAGTGAAGAGGTGAGTCACCATATTTCACCATTTTCAACTGCTTTCGAAGCCTTACAAAAACTGAAAGAACTCTATGACTCACATTCTGCACTTGAAGTCGTTCAACTCATGATTAAACTCTTCACTCTTGAATTACAAAATAATGATCCTCTTGCTCTTGCATCCGAAGTCAAATCTATAATGCATGATATCTAAGCCACTAAGTTTGAATTGGATATTCCTCTTATCGATTTTCTCAAAAACTTTATCCTACTTACTCCAATTATCTTGAGTCATTGCAAGCAAATGGAAATCTCAAAAATATTACCTTTGACTCTTTTGTTAAAAAATTTGCTGAAAGAGTGAAAGCTTTTGGAAACAAGACATCCCCTGAATCTTCTGAAGAGGCTGTGTGCCTTGCTCATAAAGAAAATTATCTTTTCCAAGGTTCTTCCAGAGGAAGAGGTGGTCAAAGAGGAAGAGGAAGATATTTCAGAGGCAGGGGGGGCAGACACTCTCAAGGAGAAAAGTCAGATTTGCATTGCATACCCTACAAAAGAAATGGATCACATGATGCCTCCACATGCAAGTTGCCTTGGGACAAAATTGAGTAGCAAAGAAACCAACAGAAAGGTAAAACTAATGACACAGACAAAGGTAAAGAACCTGAATCCGCTCATTATGTTGTGGCACAATGTAATATTGGAGTAAATGAAGACTTATTTAATGCTTCACTTGCTTCTTGGAAAAATGGCTGGTTTCTTGATTCAGGAGAAACTTGCCACTTGACTAATATAAAATATTTTTTTGAAGAATTTACTGACAATGTTGATGGAGCAGTATGGTTTGCAGACCAATCAAAACTCAAGCCATCAGGGCTTGGCACAATCAGGCTTAAATTGCCTGGTCTTCCAGACTTCCTTCTGCATCATGTTCTATATCTCCCACAACTGAAGAGGAACTTGTTGTCCTTGGTCTACATTTGCTAGCAAGTTCACTACATTCATATGTTTGATGTAAAACTTGAGGTGAGAAAGGCATCTGACCACTCACTTGTCATGAGGGGGATAGAAGAAGAAAGGCTTCTCAAGCTACAGGGTAGCTCTGCTTGTGCACAACATTTCTCATACAACTCTCATTATGAAGAATGTACACTTCCATCAAGTTTATTATGGCATGCTAGATTTGGACATTTGAACTATGACAACCTCCATTTGTTGAAGAAAAATGGTGTTACTGGTTTGCCTACAATTCCTAGGAAACTTAACCAATGTGATGCTTGCATTCTAGGAAAGCATAGCAAATAGTCTTTTCATGATTCACATTCAAGAGCACATAGAAAACATGAACTCATTCATTCAGATTTATGTGGTCCAATGCCTATTCCTTCTACAAATGGAAATAAATATATGATGACATTTATTGATGACTACACCAGAATGTGTTGGGTTTATTTATTGAAGAACAAATTTGATGCTTTTCAAACATTAAGAACTTTCATAAATGGATTGAAAATGATGCACAATCTCATATTGGGTCTATTCGCATTGATAATGGAAAAGAATACACATCAAATGAATTTGAAAACTATCTTCGCCAACATGGGATCGAACATCAAACAATTGTGCCTTATAATCCCCGACATAATGGTGTAGCTGAAAGAATGAATAGGACAATCTTAAGTATGGTACGTTCCATGCTCTTCTTCAAAAATGTAAAGATAATGTTTTGGGCTGATGTTGTTCTATGTGCTACATATATAAAGAATAGATGTCCATCTAATGCTATTAGAAACAAGACTCCATATGAAATGTGGTATGGACATGTTCCTTCGGTAAAGCATCTCAGGGTCTTTAGTTCCACTTGTTATGCCTTGATACCAAAGGTACATAGAAACAAACTTGGTGCTAGAAGTCGTAAATGTATCTTCCTGGGGTATTCAAACACCTCCAAAGCATATCGTCTCTATGATAAAGTCAATGAAAAGTTTGTTGTATCTAGAGATGTAATTTTTCTTAAATCATCCAAAACTGACAATGTTGTTGAGCGGCAACTTGATCACTAGGATAGATTCGCAAATGCAAAATCATTTCAAGAATTTGATAATCAGATTCCACATCTTGAAGGGGGGATTCCTATACTACATCAACATGTGGAATCTTCTTCTAAAGAACACTCTCCCCTGCATGGAACTCCAACAACAGATGATGCTTTAAGTGATGTGATTGATAGAATTGGGAGACTCAACCTTGATTCAATCCCAACTCAATCAACGGAGCAGCTTGGACCATCTGAGAAAGGTCCCCCAAAGTGGCTGACAAAGACACTTGAAAGTGTTCATCCTGATGAGGTTGGAAAGACAGGAACTAGAAATTCAAACTGGCAAAATGGAGGTGATGTAGATGACTCTAATTCACCTGTTGATATGGATGTTTCTTATAATTGTGAATTGAATTTGTCTACAGATTTTGAACCAACTTCCTTCAAAGAAGTTGCTTCTCATGATTAATGGAAAAAAGCGATGCAAAAGGAGTATGATGCCCTCATAAAGAATGGCACTTGGAAGCTGGTTGATCCTCCATTAGGAACCAAACCAATTGGCTGCAATTGGGTCTACAAGAACAAGTATAAAACTAATGGCTCACTTGACAAGCACAAAGCCAAGCTTGTGACAAAAGGTTTTGCATAGAAGGAAGGGGTTGATTATCAGGAGACTTTTGCCCCCACAGCAAAATGGGCTACCATCCGAACACTCTTTGCCTTAGCAGCTCAGAATGGTTGGAACGTACATCAAATGGATGTAAAAACTAACTGAGCATCTTCTGAAACTCAATTTCAAACATTATGATCTTAGTGATGCAACTTTATTTGTCAAGAAAGTTGGCAAAACAGTTGTATATCTTTTGGTATATGTAGATGATCTTTTGATGACATGGAACAATGAAAGCTACATTGCATCAATAAAGAAGGAATTGGGGAAAAGTTTTGAAATGATTGATTTGGGCTATGTTCATTACTATCTTGGTATTGAAGTAATCCAACATCCGAAGTCCATATTTCTTTCTCAAAAGAAGTACATTGGAGATCTGTTGAACAAGTTTGGCATAACAGAATGCAATCCTCTTACTACTCCAATGGAACAAAACTTAAAGCTTACATCTATTGAAGGAAAAGAATTTGAGGATGCAATAATGTATAGACAGCTTGTAGAAAGTCTCAACTACCTAACTACTACCAAACTAGACATTTCGTTTGCTGTTGGAATCCTCTCCAGGTTTATGCAAAAGCCTTGTGAGGGACATTGGTCTACTACAAAAAGAGTTCTAAGGTATTGAAGGGAACTCAAGACTTTGGAATCAAGTATACACAAGTGGACGACTTTAGCTTGGTTGGATACTCTAATTCAGACTTTGATGGAGACAAAGAAACTAGGGTATCTACTTCAAGATATGATATGAGTCTTGGATCAGGAGCTGTCTTCTGGAGATCACGCAAACAATCAATTCCAGCAGATTCCACAACAGAAGCAGAATACATGGCAGCAGCTGAAGCAACAAAAGATATTGTGTGGCTCAAGAAAATTCTTGAAGATTTGCAGGTAAAACAAGTACAATCAACTCCACTCATGATTGACAGTACCTCTTCAATAAAGTTGGCCAAGAACCCAAAGTTCCATGATCGAACAAAGCACATCAATACTAAATATCATCTGATTCAACATCATGTTAAGGCCAAAACAATCCATCTCCATCATTGTTCCACTAATGAGCAAATTGCAGACATCTTCACCAAAGCGCTTGGAAGATAAAAGCTTGAACGATTCAGAATGATGCTTGGACTCACCAACATCCCTTCAGATTAAGAAGGGGGAATGTTGACACCTAATCATCAAGATTGGGTGAATATAATTAATGTAAATAAATAATAAGTAATATGAACAGTCATCGGGAGATGAAGTGAACAGTCTCTCCCTCATGTATATAATAAAGACCAACCTGAAGGAATGATATACGAATCAATTTGTTTTGAGGAGTTGCTGCCTGGCCTGACACTGTGAACAACATGGCATAAAAAAAACAAATTTTTGTAGCTAAAACTCCTCAATAAATGGCGTGGCAGAAAGAATGAATAGAATTGTTCAACAAATGGCTCGTGCTATGCTTGATGAGTTTGGAACTCCTGACACCTTCTGGGGTGAATCTGCACATAGCGTAGTAAATATTCTCATCAAGACTCAGGTTCATGTGAATAGTGATAAAACTCCATATGAACTTTGGTATGGTAAGCCTACCACTGAAATGCATTTTATAGATTTTGGAAGCAAATGTTTCATCAAAAATAATGATGAAAAACTTGGTAAGTTTGAAGCTAGAGCAGATCAACGAATACTTCTTGGTTACTCATCTAGAAGCAAAGGATACAAATGTTACAATAAGAGACTTCGGAAAATTGTTGAATGCATTGATGTTGTGATTGATGAAACATGCACAAATCCCAAAATGGTAACATCAGCAAAAGAGGATGATGATGATGAATGCTTTCCCACATCAAATCGCAATGATATAGAAGAAGAAACTAATCAAGCAGCAGAAGAAAACACATCAGACAAAGAAACGACTCCATCCAGGTATGTTCAAAAGAATCATCCAGAAACTCAAATTCTAGGAGAAAAGGAATCTGGGGTACAAATAAGAAGAACCCTTGTAGGATCTCCTAGTTATCTAGCTTTATTATCCACCATTGAACCATAAAATGTAAATCAAGCTAGTAAAGATGAATGTTGGGTTAAAGCCATGGATGAAGAACTTGATCAAATTGAAAATAATGAAACTTGGGAATTGGTTCCAAAGCTTCATGATAAAACTGTTATGGGACAAAATGGATATTCAAAAATAAGTTAAATGAAAATGGAGAGGGCATTAGGAACAAAGCTAGACTTGTTTGTAAAGGTTATGCTCAACAAGAAGGTATAGACTTTGAAAAAATATTTCCACCAGTAGCCAGACTTGAAGTCATAAGAAGGTTTCTTGTATTTTCAAGTTTTCAACATTTCAAAGTTTATCAAATAGATGTAAAATATGCTTTCCTTAATGGAGACTTAAAAGAAGTATATATTGAACAACCAAAAAGATACATTTAGGGGGATGATGAAAACCGTGTATGCAAACTCAAAAAGGCTTTATACGGGCTAAAACAAGCTCCACGGGCATGGTATTATCATCTTGACAAATATCTTCAGCAACAAGGTTTCACAAAAGGATCCGCAGACAGCAACTTGTACACAAAGATTGAGGATGATAAACTGCTAATTATTGTTGTTTATGTTGATGATATCATCTTTGGCAGTAATGAAGAATCTATGAGCAAAACTTTGCTTTTGTTATGCAACAAGAATTTGAAATGTCTTTACTTGAGGAACTAACCTATTTTCTTGGTCTACAAGTGTAACAAGCAAAAGATGGCATCTTTCTTTCACAAACAAAATATCTCAAGCAGATTCTGAAGAAGTATGGGATGGAAGATTGCAAACTTGTATGTACTCTCAAGATGACAGGATGCAGCCTCAATTCTAATGATGATTCTCCCGCTGTAAACCAACTAGATTACAGGTCTATGATTGGAAGTTTGCTTTATCTAACAAGTACAAGACCAAATATCCTACATGCAGTTGGGATTGTTGGACGTTTCCAAGCCAATCTAAAGGAATCACATCTTCAGGGAGTAAACAGAATATTCAAATATCTCCAAGGAACCCAAGACTTTGGTCTATGGTATCCTAAAGATGCAGATCTTACCCTTCATGCATACACATATGCGAATTGGGCTGAAAATGTTGATGACCGGAAAAGTACTAGTGGAGGTGCATTTACATGGGGCCCCGATTGGTATCTTGGTTTAGCAAGAAAAAACGTTTCATTGCCTTATCTACAGTCGAATCAAAATATGTGGCTGCTGCATCTTGTTGCACACAACTTCTCTGGATGATGCAAACATTACAAGATATACAAATCAAATATTCCCCACCCATCTCCATCCTATGTGACAATACAAGTGCTATTAGTATTTCGAAAAATCTTGTTATGCACTCCAAGACCAAGCATATTCCAATTAAGTATCACTTTCTGCGAGAACAAGTGCTTGAGCAAAAGGTTAAATTGGAGTATGTTCCCTCCAAAGAACAAGTTGCTAATATATTTACTAAACCTCTTCCTAGAGAAGCATTTGAAAATCTCAGACAGAAACTAGGAGTTGTCTCTGCCTCATTTTGTTGTTAATCTAGTCTGCTCAGTCTACAGGTGAAAATTCAGAAGGTTTCTTTTTGTACGCAGTTTCATGAAGTATAGTCGCATATATACACGAGCTTCTTTGCAAACAGTCGCGTATGTTTTTCTTTGATCGAAAAACAGTGGACAGACTCAAGATCGGCCTCTGACATGCTACTGAAAGCTATGATTTGATTTTTCTTGGTCTGGTGCTGATGGGTACAATTTGCTGATATGGTATTAAGTAATGTTTTTTCTCATTGATATTTACCTGATTAATGAAGATGCTTTGATGAATGAGTTGTTGACAATGAACAGGTAGCACAGGTTCAAGGGGAGCATTAGCCTTGCAGAATATAATGCATTGTGGTTGTTGAATTATGCTACTATTAAGATATTTTCGTCTCAGTTATTAATGTCATATATGTCATTTGATGTAAAGGTCGTGTGGAGACCTATGATGTAATAATTGTCATATTCAGTCATGTATGGACTTTTGATGTCATGTCAAATATGTAATCCCACTTGGTTGGGTGGTAGTGTCAAAAATGTAATCCCACTTAGTTGGGTGGTTGAGTCAAATATGTATCCCCACTTGGTTGGGTGATTGATGTAAGTATGAGTCCTTGGTGATAGGAAGGTCATACTCAGTTGAGTTATAGAGTCATGTTCTTCATTTGAAAATCTCTCTGAAGATTTAGCATGTGCTCAGGGGAAGCATGCACAGTATAGTGCAAATCAAATCCCAAGGGGGAGCTTTGGTTCGCCCTTTGCCCTTGATATCAAAGGGGGAGCTTTGGTTCGCCCTTTGCCCTTGATATCAAAGGGGGAGATTATCTTGGTGTTTGAATAATGATTATTTGATGTATCTAACAGGTTTCTACAGGTTGAGGTGATCAACACCAACATGGTTTCCATCAAGTCCAAAGGGGGAGATTGTTGGCGTTATGATGCATGTGTTGTCCTTGATGTCAACTCACTTGTAACAAAACAAGTACATGGTAACTAGATGAATCCACAAGTCAGTTAAGAGGTGACAAAGTGATGGAACAGAATAATAGAATGATGGGACAAAGGTTTACAAATCAAAATCAGAAGTTTGATAAAGGTGAATATTTGAAGATCTACACACGGGTTCGTCAAGACCAAGTTGTGTATACACACAAGTACAAAGAAAATCCGCGCACATGTTGGCACACTAATTTAAGAATACCAAGGGTCCTTACCATGGTATTAGCCCACAATATTGAGCGCAGTAACAGTTACTTGATCACGTCCAAGATTACCATTGGCACTAGTGTATTTTTTACTCATGGTATTGGCTAAGGCTCTAACTATATAAGGAAGTGAAGATCAAAGTGGTAAGTGTGCATGTGAAAGGGTTTTCGATGAATACTTCAATCTGAAGTATATTTGCATTATAAGGGCCATAGTTGACACATAGATCTGAAATAATTATGCACCGATGAATACAATGATGGATCAGGATCATAAGCCCTGAAATGACTTTCCATTGTATGATCTGCTAATGGATTGACTAGATCTAAGTATTGACACATGTTTTTATCTCTTAATATTATGATCTGGGTCTTTTTGAAGTTCTGAAGAGCTACGAACTTTTAGGTCAAAATTTGCAGATCTATACGCAAGTTGGTCTTGGTTAAGTCACGTATACATGCAGGTTGTTTCTTTAAAATCGCGTACATAAAGGAAGGGTTTATGTTCATAAATGACTGATCAACCTTATCAGTGTTGTTGTATCTCTGTTGTTTGTCAATGATGTCCTCACGTTGATCTGGGTTGAGTGATAAGATCTGAAGTAGAATTGATTGAATGATGAAGTTGAATTGGCTTACATGTTGATTGGTTGAAAAGATTATTGATGTTGCTAACTGTATGAGGGTTCTGTAAGATAACAGAATATTTCAGAATAACTTTGGGCAACTCTGTGTCTGATTTAGAATTACAAGTTTTTAGTATATTCAGATCTGTACGCAAGTTGCTCTACAAAAAAGTGTGTATACACACCGGTTGCCTTAAGTGAAGTAGCGTATACATGTTGGCATATGAATGATCAGGGTTGCAGTTGATTTTGCGTTGATACAATATTCTGAGTTTAGTTTTGTGTTCTAGTTACAGTGATGTCACTATTTTGTTTGAATTAAGCTGGTGTTTGCTTCAGTTGATCTACAAGTTGTGATGTATTAAAGCAAGTTGATCCAGTGTGAAAATTCATGAAATGTGGTCCACGGATGTTGCTGAGGGTTAGAGCCTTCAGTGAGGAAGTCGAAGCTTCCTGCCAATAGTAGTTGGTAATCAAATCAGGGGTTGGATCTCCCTTCCAATAGGAGCTGGAAAACAAGTGAAGGTTGTAGCCTTTAGCAGGTGAGTGCCTACATACTAGCATGAGTTTGCACCAATACAAGAATGTAAGAAGTTTTTGATATGAATAACTTTGAAGACCGAGACGACAACAACGGTGGTTTTCTCCCACATTGGGTTTCCACCTTAAATCCTGGTGTTCATGTCTGTTGCTTATCTGTGATACTTTATTCTGTTCTTAATGCTTATCAAATCCTTGATAAATCTCTTACATTCTGGTTTAAGTTTAGCAGATAAAGAATTAGGTGTTTTACAAGTTTACTAAGCATATGCTAGTTTCTTTTACAACAGTTGCGTACATACACGAGTTGGATTTAGTAAAGTCATGTACATATTTCAAAAAAGAAAATTATTATTGTGAGCTTTTAAAATACTGATTCACCCCCCCCCCCTCTCAATGTTTTTCCCAACATAATCTTCTCATATTTTTTTATTAGTGCAATATACAGATACTAGTGGTTTTTAGCTGTGGCTTTTCCCATAAAATTATTGTGTTATGTGTGATTGATTCTTTCTCTTTTATGCTTCGTGATTCCATCGATCAATTATTGTTTTTGCTGATGAGCAGAGTAGATTCAAGTCAATTGTTTTAGCATATTACAACCTGCAGTTTGAATCTACAAGGAATTTCTACATGGTATCAAAACTAGATTTGTAGAAATTTCTGCATGGTATCGAAGCTGATTTGTAGAATTCTCTACATAGTATTAGAGCTAGATTTGTAACGTTTTCTACATGGTATCAGAGCTAGATTTGTGCATGGTATCGGAGCTAAAATCACAATACAAGAAAAGAATTCAAAGTTGTCCTTGCAAATTGATGGAACTCTAGTTGAAGGCATATCTGTGCAGACTTCTTAATGGAGCAAGAAGGTTGTTAGTGGGCAGATCAATGAGCCAATGTTTAGTGACACAAAAAGGAGTTGTGATCATTGACATTGGTAGATTGAGGAGCAGAGAGATTTCCCACAGGGAGATTGAGACTCAAAGGAGTCTAGTTTCAGAGGAAGCAACCCTATGGAAGCTAGTACTTCAGGATTTGGCGAGATCATACTCATTATTGCAGCAGTTGCAATAATAGTGCGGAAGAAACAATAAAGTAGTAGCAGTAGCAGCAGCAGTATGAGTAGATCAAATTTAGCTCATGCATGCAAAGCCTTGAGGAGCAACACACAGACTAGAGATTTGGTGGTTGAGAGGGAGCATGAATTACCTCTTAACATGCAGTCTCAGAAGCAGCCTCAACAAGTTGTGGAGACGCCACAATTGGAGAAGCAGAGAGAAGGTCGAGTTGAGACATCCACTCAAGCAAAGATCTCCAATAGGGGGCAATTTTGAGCCAAGTGAGCAGAGGGAGCACATGCAACCATACCTCCAAGTGAGAGGTGGGGCGATGTGAAGCAATATTCCCAAGAGTTGCAAAAATTTGAGCAGGGTCCATTGAGGTGTTTTTTGTCTCATGGATCATTACCTTGCTAAAAGAGCCCAAAATATTCAGTAGCAAGAGGATCAGTGTCAGTAAGATACTGAGGAGTGCAAAGCAGTGTTGACAGCAGAGAAGAAGGCTAACTAATAGAGTCAACATCAACAAAAATTTCCTAGTAGACAGTTACGGACACAGTTGATTCAATTTATTTTCTTTGGATGTTTTTTTTTAGGTTGCAGATGTTGCAGTAGCAACAACACTGACAAGTGTTGCATGCAGAACATTCCAAAGGTATAGAATCGAGATAGAGTTCAATTCCTTTCTTGTTGAGAGTGAGTTTGAAAATAGCAACAAGAAATGTTAAAAATAGCATAAAGAAAAATCCTAATTTAATTTGTCCTTGAATTAAATTGTAATTATAATTCTCATAGCAACTTGTGATAGGTAACTAAGTTAATTTGACTTAGTTGATTCAGTTAATTCGAGTTGGGAGTTTATCTAGAGTCATGTAGAGTGGTTCCTAAATTTTAGGGGCCCAGGTTGAGTTCTTTTCAGTTTTAATTATTTAATTCAATTTAACCGAGTTAAATTCAGTTAAACTAGTTCCAACTGATGGAGGAATTAGTGGGAGATCCAGTAGTAGGATGTAACCAACACTGCTCAACCAGTAAACTAAAGATTCACTCATAATTAACTCATGCATGTTAGATCAGAGAAAGAACCAGTTGAGATTGGAGTTCAGGGACAGTGTACTGTCAGTTCTAAAATCATCTAAATTAAACAGATGGTGCATGCAATTAGAAGAAGGCCTAAAATAAATCATTCCTTAATTAGAAAACTCACTAATTCTAACCATTCGAATTGTCTTTAAAAGGAGGAATGAAAGCACAAGTTTAATTAATTTTTTTGTGAGCACAAATTGGTGAGGCCAAGCAATAGGAAGCACAAGTTTGTGCATGGAGCGTATGAGGGCAAGGAAATAGGAGCTTGGCAGGCAACAGATTTGGCTAAGTATTGGTTGGAGCTTGTTTATGAAGCAGTGAGACAGATTGAGATTGTGCAGAGATTGCTCAGGCTTGAGCAAAGCATTGTAATCTACTCATATTTTCTGATTAATGCAATACAAAGATAGCAGGGGTTTTTAGTTGTGGCTTTCCTCATAAAATTATTGTGTTATGTGTGTGTTGTAGCAACTACAACCACCCCCCAAAATTTTTCCTTAACCTCGTTTTGGAGCCTCCCTTCCAACCTTCATAGCAGCTTACCCTGCTTTGTCAAGTTCACAAGCTTCAGTTTCTTTCCTGCACAAAGGCAGGTTGTCGGTCACAGCTTGATCCATTCCCCTCACAGAATGTTCACCCAGACTTTGTCCAGCTGTAGGCTAAGCAGCTTGCCCTTGAAAATTGTGCATTTCTGGAGGGCAACCAACCTTCCCTCCAGAAATTGCACAATCCTCTCTGGCAGCATGCTAGGCTCTAGGATTGTGCAATCCTACCTGCCAACACTCCCAGCAGGATTTGTGCAAATTTCCCCAGCAAGGTTGCTCAGCCTAGAATTTCCGCAAATTTGGGCAACAGTCAGTTGCTTTGCCCAGAAATTGCGCAAATCTTCTGGGTAGCCAGCCCAGCTCCCAGCCAAAAATGCGCATTTTTCTCCAACAGTCGAGCAGTCTCTTGCATGTGCAACTGAGTTGACCAATTCCCTCCGAGACTGAGCAAAACAGACTTGCACACATGGGTTGCTTCTCGCAAGGCAGCATGCAAAGGCATCCCTTGTTTTAGGGATCTATGTTTAGCAGTTTGAGGTTACATGCAAGGAGCAATTTCAAAACCTCCCACCAAGTGTTGCTTCCCCTAGATTCATGGCATGCGCGTCACAAGCTCGATGTTATCAAAACTCATCAACCGGATGTTGTAGAGATCATTCCTCACATCAACCTTGTAGCTTTGACATCCCACATCACATCTAGGAACAGTCAGCACATTCAGCTCCGTTGTTTTGGGGTAAGCCCGCTTCCCATGCCTTGTGCTGCATTTCTGTCGCTTTTTGTGTTTTTGCTTGTGGGAGTATTGTTTGCTTGATTTCTTTGAACGCTTGTTGTTGTTTACATATATGCTAGCTTGTCCTAGCTCTGTTTCAGTTTTCGTGGCTCTCTCACTGTTTTCGCATGCATGAAACTGTTTTGCACAGACGTTCGCCAACTGGCGAACTGCCTCATCCACATGCATGTTTATTTGTTTGCTGAATCTTTCATTCATGTTTTGCATCCACTGTTAATCACTTTTGCTATCACTTAGTGTCACCATGCATTCATTGACTGACTTGCTTTCAGTTGCCCATGGACGAGTCGGGCCAACCTTGGCCCAAGCTCTGCCATCACCAAGGTTGTATTGCGCAATCTGGGAAAGGAAGGCTCACCTTCCTCTCCAGATTTGTGCATTCCTGCCCAGCACTGGCCTCCAGGACTGTTTTGCGCATTTCTGGAGGACAGTGGCTACTTGGCCCAAGAAATTGCACAAATTTGTCCCTAGGCCAGCAGTCCTTCCCAGCTAGAATTGCGCATTGCACAATCCTAGCAGTCAAAAGCCATATTGGACTGTGCATTACGCAGTTCCAACAGTTAGTCAGTTTCCAAGCAGCCCAGACTGTGCCTTGTGCAGTCTTGGCAGTGAGTCTCCCGACCTCTCGGCCGAAATTATGCAACCTTCATGATCATGCACCCAGGTATGTTGCAAGTCAATTCTCATGTTCATTTTGGTTTTTGACTGACAGATTGCTTGCCATGAGTGTTGCCATGTCTCCAGGTATCCCAGGTGTTCATCTGCCTCTCAGCAGTACAGGTACAATGGTTTCCAGGAGAGCAAAGATGAAGACACCGTTCAGAGCACACTTGGAGATACAGGCAATCAAGTGTCCATGGACTTGCCCACCCACGAAGACATCAAGTTATTTGTAGACAAGGACATCAAGATATGACAACAGCAGCCACAGCGAGCAACATCATGAACAATAGCTGAAGACAGCATACCAAATGCAATGAATGCAAGAGGAGGGTTGTTGACAACACAGAGGCGAAACAAGGTTGCAAGCTCAAGCAGGTCCATTGATGATGAAAGCAACTTTGGAGACTCCAGCTATGAAGTGACGGCGCGACATGAAGATCGCGCGAAGGCAGAAGATGGAACAAAGAAGGAGTTGCATGTGCTGAAGCAGCAACTTAGGAAGAACATGAAGCTGCACAGACAGACAAATGAGTTGCAACAAGAAAAGGAACAGTAGTGGGTGCAACATGCACTCACAGATGAAACTGTGCCTATACAAGTTAAGGATCCATCCTAGCAGCTGACATAGAGTAAACATGGTGAGCAGTGTTGTTGATCGCAGGCAAGGGATTCAGCAGCATGCATGTCGTTGAGCGCACGCATGCAATCCAACCCATTCAACACACTCACCAAGGCGAAGACAAGAAGCAAGTCCAACCGAGCCTGAACATGTACTTTGGCAAGTTGATGCACATGACCACCAACACACACTTGAAGATTAGCACGGACACTATGTGCATGTTAGCAAACAAGTTGGATGAAGGGAATGAACCAATGCACCGGTTGCAACGGAGGCAAGAGTTCGCTTCAACAAGATGTCACCATGAGGTGCATGCACACCAGCACGGACAACTAAGCTTGGCATTAGCTCACCACCTTCACCATCACAAGCATGTCAAAGAGTTGGTCTCACCACAACGGACCAAGTATCATTGATGTCTTGCAAGGCTTGCTCAGGCCATGTTGTCTCACATGAGTACATGTGCATTTTAATGTTGAGTCATCATTGTCAAGTGTAAGTCAAGTGTCAACAGTTGGATGTAATAGTCATAGAGCAGGTAAAGAGTCATGAGGGTAGTTGAACTCTCACAAAGGGGAATGTCAAGGGTCACCCCACCCCTTGCTATAAATAGTCCCTCATAACTCATTGTACGGCTTTTTGGTCAGCCAAGCTTCTACTAAGACTATCTTGAAGAAGGCTTGGACAGTAGTGTAACGCACCTTGGCTTCTCCATTGCACGGAGCTAGTACATCTCTTTAGAGGAGCAGACAGATGTGGCTATAATGTTTCATTGATGCAGCTAGCAGATTTACATGGATGTATTGTATGATTGGAACTTACACTTTTATATAATAAGAGCTAGCACATTTTCATGCATATGTTGTTATTGTAGTTGGACTGCTCTGGTTGCCTTAATGATATATGTTGTTTAACTTACATATTTGTGTATGAACTAATTCACATGCAATTATATGAATCTTGTTGTTAATGTATTGTATATGTTGTTAATGTTGTCACCGTCTGTGTCGACTGCTCTGCCAGACACCAGATAGACCTTTCACATGAACCTTGTTGTAACAACCGTTGCACTCATCTCGGACTGATCTATGAGTGCCGCATCCGAATGGACTGCTCCACCGAAAGTTGTGCATGTCCTTTTGTGTTGTGTGTTCCTAGCCAAGTTGGGACTGATTCCTTTCAAAATGGAACTCACCTTCACCTTCTTCTCCCTTCGAAGTGTTAGAACCTCTTATACACCTTCCTTGACTCACTACATCAGTCACACCCTTGCTACTAACAGAGTTATCTTACTTGCCTCTGTGAAACATCGCGGTCAAGGCATTACTTTACGACCCACTGCTGGGACTCCTACACCAAACGGTCTGAGGTCTAATTGGGACTTCTTACCGAGGAGATCCCCTTGACATGTTGGCAGGTCCAGCACCGTCAACAGTGTGATTGAATTCATTCTCTCTTATGCTTCGTGATTTCATTGACCAATTATTGTCTTCGCTGATGAGTAGAGTAGATTCAAGTCAATTGTTTTAGCATATTACAATCTACAGTTTGAATCTACAAGGAATTTCTACATGGTATCAAAGATAGATTTGTAGAAATTTCTACAAAGGCACTGGTCTACCATATTTATATCCTGTATTTGCCTTATTGATCTCAATTGTGACTATCTTGATATAGATTGATACTTGCTCTAATTAATAATCAAGTTACACTAATAATAATTGCCTTCCCCTTAAATCTCCTAGGACTTGTTGTTCCAACAATTTTTCCCTTTCATCATCACCTTTAGGGACTACCCCCCATTGACTTAGCTAGGAGAAAGCCTAAACAGAGTGAGTAGGGATCAAAGTGGCAGCCCGTGCTCTGAGCTTTGCGCCTTAGGTGTACGCTTCAGGCGACAACAAGTCCCATGTTTCGGGTAAACCATTAAGTGTTGTAGTCACTAGATCCTTTTCAAGAATGATTTCATCAATTGCTTGAAGTTGATCTCTCAATTGAGAAATCCTCATGAAATATGGGATATAGTATCATTCCTTGTCATTCTACCATCACGAATCTCATTTTTCAAACTCACTGTTTGACAAATATTGTTGATAGTGTATAATCCAATTAGGGCATCATGCATTTTCTTTGAAGATTCAAAATTTGCGATATATGGAATCAAATGATCTTTGACGAAATCTACAATGATATTTTTAGTAGTAATATCATCTTTCTCAAATTTTAATTTTTCCTCATCCCTTTTGGGTTCAGTGACCTTGCTCTTCACAATACCCAAGAGTTCATTCTTTGCAAGAAGGCGACCAATCCTTGTTTTCCAAGCCCTAAAGTTTATAGCTCCCTCTAACTTATTTTTCAACCTTCACATAGGAGCCCATAGTCATAGACAAGTAGATAGATCTTAGATAAGGTTTCTATCCCTTTACCAAAGCTTTCCAAAAGTGGTCTCACTGTTCTACCCTTCTCCAAAGCTCTGATACCATGTTGAGTTTTGAAGTGCAATAGATACAAGCACTAGTTTTTGAAATAATGATAATTACTTCAAATGATATAAATCTTTTTTTAACAATTTTGGTTTATCATTAAGCAATTACACTTCATAAATTCAACCATAAAACCATAAGGACAGTGGACATTAGAATGCACAAAGAGAACATAATATTTACCCTAGGAAAACCCACTTGGGGGAAAAGGCCAACAACCCTTTTCTTAGAGAAATTCTTCAGTACATCTAGAGATATGTCTAATACAGCTAGTCAACTATGACATCCAACAAGTTATGGTCAAAGTTGGTCAAGCAACCCTCTAATCAAGTTAATTCAAGTCAAACTACTACCCTTCAAACATCATCCCTCTCAAATTTGCCTAGAATTTCGGCCTACCGAGAATATGTTGCCCAAAATCTACCCAGAATTTCAACCTATCCAGAAACTGATGCCCAGAAAATCAAACATGCAAGGTCAAGAGAGAGAGAGAGAGAGATGATATAGATGAATTCGTCCTTCTTCTTCTTTGTCATTCTTCTCCTTCGCTTGGATGCCCAAAAAGTATTTTTTGTGTGAGGTTAAATGGTGCTTTTGTGGAGGAGGTTGAATGCCTTTATATAGTGTTCTATCTTTGTGAATGGGTGTGTCTCTTCACTAGCGCTGACTTGACTTGAGGGAAGGTTGACTTGAGTAGTTTGAAGCCAAAAGTTCACATTTCAAATTTCCGAACTCTTTTAAATCTGACATGAAGAACATGTCTTATATAAATTCTTTCAAGGGCTAAATAATCAAAATGACATGAAGACATGAGAACAGAAAGAAGGCAGCAAAGGCGACCAGGGTTAACGACTTCTGCAGCGGGTTTCTCTCCATGGAGCGGCGCAGAGGAGGGAGTTCCACTCCCTCCTACAAGGAAGCAGTGGCCAACAGGAGTAAGAGGCCTCCGGAGAAAGGAAAAGGTGATGCGGAGGAAGGTAGAAATAACAAGGAGAAGGAATCAGAAAGCACCAAAGCGAAGGAGAAGGATGGTACAAAAGACAAGGAAGAAAATGACAAAATACAGGGAACAAAAGACAAAAATCAGAAGAGTCAGTGCAAACCCAGAGCTGAAATTACTCCTAGAGTAGTTTTAAATAATCCAGCGCTACAGGAGCACAGAGATCACATGCAAACTTACGCAATCATATGCAAATTCATGGGGCTATGGCCCACTGAAAAAGCTTTACAAACATGGTTAAGATACCACTGGAAGCCCAAAGGTAGCATTGATCTACATCTGGAGTCCAAAGGTTTTTTTACTGTGGTGTTCACTAACATTGAATATAAGGACAGTGTGTTTGAAGGCGGGCCCTACTTCTATGTAGCAGCAGGGCTCTATATGAGACCATGGACGATGAACTTCGTTCCAGAGCGGGAAACTTTTACTTCGGTTCCAGTTTGGGTAAGACTCTATTCTCTACCTCTTGACTATTGGTAAATTGAATCCCTTGCAGCCATAGGCAATAAATTAAGACGGTTTATCAAAGCCTCTGAAGCCACAAGGAGGGGAAAATACACTTCTTTTGCTAGGATCTGTGTGGAAATGGACCAATCCGGAGCTCTTCTGAATGAAGTCATCTTGGAGGTTTTTGATGAGGAATGGGTGCAAACAGTTGACTATGAACATATTCCATTTAGATGTCGTAGATGCCATGAACATGGGCACCTTCTAAGAGACTACCCCCTCAGTCAAGCAGAGAACAAAAGCAAAATGAACACAATGAAAGACGCAGATAACTTCCACATAATTCATAAAGGGAAAAGCGGAAAAAAAGTGACAAAGCAATACCATGCTGAAGGAAAAAAGGGTAGCTAGAACCAGTTCCAAGTTCTTAAAGAGGAGGAAGAATTAACAGTAGAAGATCAAGCTATGAATGAAGATTACGAGAAGGAGGAAAAGGATAAAGAAAGAGATCAGACACAGGAAAACGAAAAACACAAGGGGATTATGTTGAATGAATCAGAGCTGGAAATGGATCAGGAAATGACCCAGAGTGATATGGATATGGAGGACAATGAGCTTCAGGAGATTCTAGACAAAGAAAACCTGGATCTAGAAGGGTTCTTGGCTTAGGGAACAACTAGTGGGGTAGAATCACTACCACAAGAAGAGCTCAATTAGATGCAGCAGCTATTCTTATGGAAAACCCAAGCAAAGGGTTTAGAGGGAGTAAATAACAGTGAAAGACAGAGCAATGACGAGATGAAAGCAGCAAAAATGACTTCGGGGTTAGCATCGAGAAATCCAGGGAAAAAAAGAGGTAGGAAAAAACAAAACTAGCTACTAATGGAATGTGGAAAGCTTATGGTGAACTCAGGTAAGATGAAAGACCTAACCAATTACTCCTTTACCAATCTTTAATTATGAAGTTCACAACTTGGAACATTAGAGGTCTTGGTAGCAAGAGAAAACAGAGAATGATGAATAATAGAATAAAACAGGCAGCTCTGGATATAATTTTTGTCCAAGAGACAAAATGCTCCATTCAGAAATTAAGGCAAATCCATAGTAAATGGCTCAGTAGATTCGAGTTTCTAGAAGTTAAAGCAGAAAATACAGCAGGGGGTATCCTCACTCTCTGGAATCCCCAAAAAATTGGTATAATTGATGCGGAGGCATCAAGGAATTATTTATCAGTTGTGATACAGCCAGTAGGAGACAGGGACACTTACCTAGTCACGAATGTTTATGGCCCTCAAAGGTTAGATGACAAAATCAAGTTCATAGACTCCTTGGTGGATCTACGAGTCAGACATGCAGGACTACCTTGGGTCCTAGGAGGAGACTTCAATATGATCAGATCTCTCTCGGAGAAAAAGAAGGTACAAGAGCTCTAAATAAAGATTCCTTAGCCTTCCAAATCTTTTCAGAAAGCATGAACCTTGTTGATATTGAGACAAACAATGGCCTCTGTACATGGAACAATAAAAGAGGAGGGGGCTCACAGGTAGCCTCTAAGTTAGATAGATTCATGATCTCTGAGGATCTCATGCTTATAGACAAGGAAATAACAGCAGGAATTCTTCCCTTCGGAGGTTCAAATCACTGGCCAGTTCAAATGGAAATCAAGAGCATAGGCACCACAAGAAATAGACCTTTCAAATTTGAAAATATGTGGCTTTCTCACCCATAATTCATCAACAACATTGAAGAATGGTGGGTCGAGGATCTGCAAACCCAAGGATCAACAATGTTCCTGCTTCACAAAAGATTGAAGTACATCAAGCTGAAACTTAAAGCCTGGAATACGAATGAATTTGGTAATATTTTTGCGGGAAAGAAAGAGGTGGAAAATAAAATAATGGAGCTCAACCAAGCTTTGATCAAGGAAGGTTTTGACAAGGACAAAAATGAACAAGTTGAGAAACATCACCAAGAGCGGGAAAAGTTGTGTTATGAAGAGGAAATTTTTTGGAAACAAAAATCAAGAGTTCAATGGCTAAAAGAAAGAGGGAGAAATACTAAATTTTTCCATAAATCTGCTATAGCAAACAGGACTTACAACAGAATCTCTTCGATTAAGGACGCGGATGAGCAGATACATCAATCTCATGAGAAGATAGAAGCAGTGTTAGTTAAGCACTTCCGAGGTATTGCTCAGGAAAACACTTTAGATAGGGTTCCTTTCATCAAGAACCTCATAAAGCATATCCCCAAGTTGGTATCCAGAGAGGATAACTGTAATCTCAACAGACTGGTTACCGAAGAGGAGGTTAGTGAGGTCCTCAAGGAAATGAAAAATGGTAAGGCTCCAGGTCTGGATGGTTTCAATGTAGATTTCTTCAAAGCTTGTTGGAATATTGTCAAAGAGGATATTATTAGGGCTGTGGAAAACTCCAGGCTAAACAGAACCATTTTGAGAGCTCTCAATAGCTCCTTTATCTCCCTTATTCTGAAGCAAGATGCCCAAACTCCAGAGAGGTATAGACCCATCACCTTATGCAATGTTGTTTATAAGATAATTTCCAAAGTTGTGGCCAACAAACTCAAACCTTAATGCCTTCGCTGGTTTCGGGGGAACAATCAGGATATGTGGATGGCAGACAAATTCTAGACAACATCATACAAGCTCACGAGGTGGTACACTCGTTAACCAGTGAAAGGAAATCGGGTATGATAATGCAATTGGGCATTGCCAAAGCATATGATAAAGTAAGTTGGACATATATCAAGAAAGTACTTGTTGCGTTTGGTTTTGATCATGATTGGATCAGATGGGTCATGGCCCTGGTGACTTCCTCTAGCTTTTCAATTTTAATTAATGGCTCTCCCTCTGAACTTTTTCTGCCTTCTATAGGTCTCAGACAAGAAGATCCGCTCTCTCCTTTTCTCTTCATCCTCATGATGGAAGGGCTGGGGCGGTCCATCAAACATGCTAGAGCTACCAGACAAATTCAAGGACTACAACTTTTGGAGAATAGACAAGCACTTACTCATCAATAGTTTGTAGATGATACCATGCTACAAGTAATTCCCAAAGGTCAAGGAAGTGCTAGCTTACAAACAAATTTTGAAAGACTTTGCTTCGGCTTCAGGTATGGAAGTTAATCTTGCCAAATCAAAAATATTTTTCTTTAATACACATATAGCCATCCAGAGAAATGTCTTCAGAATCCTTGGATTTCAAAGAGACTCTCTCCCCTCTAAGTATCTGGGAGTTCCTCTAATGGCTAAACCTATGCTCAAAGTCATATGGGAACTATTAATCATTAAGATGCAAGATAAGGTCAGAAAATGGGCAAACACGTCTCTAAATCTGGCGGGTAGACTAGTTCTCACAAAGACAGTGCTACAAGCTATCCCTGTCTTCATGTTATCAACTCTCCCAGCTCCAAAAGGAGTTTTACAGCAATTTAGAAACATCCAAAGAGATTTTCTCTAGGGCAAAGAGGAAACAAGGAAAAAATGGGCTTTAATATCATGGGATAAGATTTGTAAACCCAAGAACCAAGGTGGCCTTCGATTGGATGATATAGAGATTCTAAGTAAGGTTCTAGGGGCCAAACTTTGGTGGAGGTGGGTTAAGGATCCTAAGGCTCAATGGGCAAGCATCTGGAAGGAAAAATATGCCAATGCCTGGTTTTCTCATGATATCATAAGACTGTCTGGAAACATAAAGGGCTCTCCCATATGGAACAAGGCCTGGGAGAACAGAGAGGTTGTCCAAAAAAACTGTTGTTGGGAAATCAGGGATGGAGATCTGGCACTATTCTGGGAGGACAAATGGCAACAAGAACCAACTCTTTTGATAGAAGAATTTACGGGCCTCAAACAAGAGACAGACAACCAAAGGTTAAGGAAAGTTAAGGACTTTTGGGAGCATTCTCACAATACCGAAAAATGGAGAACTTAGAAGGAAATAGAGGTTAGAGATAATAGGACCCTGAACAGTAAAGCAGAGACCCTTAAGAGGTTGTTGGATCAGAGGATGATTCTAGTTATGGAAGGGCAGGATCAACTAAGATGGGGCATTAACAAAGAAGGCAAATTTAACATTAAGGAAGCGAAATGGATTCTCCTTGGGATGGAAGCCCAAGCTACGGACGGAACTTGGCAGAAGCTATGGAGGCACAAGGGCTGGATGAAGATCAAACTCTTTATGTGGCTGGTTCACCATAGGAAAATCTTAACCTGGGATACTATCAGGAAGAGAGGTATAATGGGACCCTCCAGATGCCAGCTCTGCGAAGTCCAAGAGGAGACCTTGGAACATCTTCTCAATAGCTACATTTTCACCTCCACATTATGGGATTTTTTTGCCACCGTCTTCAAACAGTCGGATAGAGACAAAGGCAGCATCACAAATACCCTGACCAATTGGAGTAATAATTTCTCGGATTATGAAGTTCTTAACTCTGCCTAGGCTCTCTTACCAAGTTTCATCATATGGAATGTGTGGAAAGAGCGAAACAGAAGAATATTCAAAGAAGAGAAGAGTTCCTCTCTTCGCGTGTTGGAGCAAATCTCAAAACAGCTTAAGGAGACAGTCAGCACTACAGTTAGGGATCTCCCTAAAAATCCTCCCTCAGAAGCTGAGTTTTCAATTCTCAAGCAGTTAGGTATGCAGGGGCTGAGTCCGCAAGGTATAGACAGGAAAATAAACATGAGGGAACCGGTTAAGGATTTCTGGAATCCTCTCCTAGAAGGCTTTTTAAAGTATAATATAGATGGGGCTTCTAAGGGCAACCCAGGCATGGCGAGCTTTGGAGGGGTTCTTAGGGATGAAAACGGAAGCATCATCTCCCTCTTCTATGGTCATCTAGGAAAAGCCACCAACAACATGGCAAAATTAATGGCTTTGGAACAAGGCTTAGAATTTCTGCAACAGAACAATCGCCAAAATGTAATAATAGAAGTTGATGCAGTGCTAGTCATCAACGCAGCCAAAAGAATCAGTCATGGAACAGGGCTGGAGAAAGTTTCAAAACATTGGAGGCTAATACAGGTTCTCCAGAAAATTCAGGGACATCTTCAGGGGTTGCGCACTCTTAGATTCATTCATGTGCGTCGAAATGCCAACAAGTTGGCTAATATTCTGGCCAACCAAGGTGTGAGATGTAACGACAGCAGAGTTTTGATGGATTGGCTTGCAATGCCGCTGAGCAACCTAAAAGAACTTTGCCATAACCAGGAAGAAGAGGACAAAGAAGTGTATAACAACAAAACTCAGGAAACTAATTTGCAATGATCAGTTTTTGGCACGTTTCACTTTCCTGGTCTGACAAGCCTATGGTGGAAGATTGGTCAGGGTCGGCCTCAGCTACTGCAGGAATCTCTTCCCCGCACAGCCCCGGAGTCAGGCGTAGGGTTATCGCATCCAGAAGGGAGGTGGAAAGTAACAAAAGATGGTGGGAAAATTTTCACAAGTTTCAGTGGCGGAACACAAAACCGCTTCCAAAGTGGTTTAGGTGCGATCGCACCACTTTTACACGGAAGGCAATTTTTATTTTCGGGCAGCAATTCCATACAAATCTTGATGCGTGGATGAGGGTTCTGTCTGAAAACCACCCTCATCGCACGCTAAAGAGCGATCACTTCGGCCGTGCGATGGCTCAATTCCACTGTCCGATGGGATTAAGCAAATCAACGGTCGGAATTAATTGAAAGGCTCGGTGAGGTCCGGGGTTATCCTTCGGGTTTCTTCCTGATTTGAAATGAATCTCAGGGGTTGTATCTCATGTGAAGTTTGGATGGTGGAGATTTCGAAGTAGGATTAGGTTTTGATGACGCAGATTTTGAGGGGAGGGTCCGCGGAACCGGTGAGTCCCGGTGTTTATTTTGGATGTTCCCAAATGGTTGGGAGTGTATTTTTTGAGGGTATGAAGTCTTAGTTTCTGTCAAGCCCAATCCTTGCAAGCCCAATACCACACAGGTTGGTGGCTTGGTGTAAATTTTGTAAATTATGCTTGTTTGAATGAAATAGAAGGCACTACTCTTGCTTAAGCAAAATGACATGAAGACATGTCTTACGAATTATTTACACATTACAAGGGATTAAATATAAATTATGAAGATCAACCATAGCTACAAAATTCAACAGTGACTGACTCGACCATTACTGGCAACTTGCACTGGCTGGGAAATAAACTTGATTTCCTCTGGAAATTCAACTTTCACTAGAAAACTTGGCTTCTACTATGCAAATCGATCACTCTGGCAAATTTTCTCTTGCTCCTACAACAAATCCTCACTGAACCAATTTGCACTGTTGGGGAAACTCAACCTCTGTAGCTAAAATCTGATAATCTGGAAATAACTGTGATGAAATCTCTCCAGCAACTCTATCTTCAATCATTGTTTATCTCAATTGCTAGTGTCCTCCACGCTATCACTGCCCTTGCTCTCACTACAAATTTGTCACATGAATGTGTTCTTCAAATGCCCATCGATCTCCACTTAGAATCTCTCATTGACGAATCAATGGTCACAATCCATCTCCCACTCATGGCTAAGATCATATTGACTCCATCAAATGACTTTTCTAGAAGTCACTAGAGGAAAATCAATTTGTCTCAATTAATCCCAATTAATTATCCACTTTTCCTAGGTTAGACTTAAGAAAATTATTAAACTGCCTAATTATTTCTAATTAAGACAATTTTCCTTAGAAACGTTTTCTGGGTATTGGAGATAATTAGTCTATCTATGTTTCTAGCTTCACAGACACAACTTGAAACTAGAAAACTTGTTCGGGCTACACAAACTAACACCTAGGTTGACCTTCAGCTATCAAGTGTCACAGAAATCAGCTAGAGCATTCAGTTGTCTTTGTATACCCTTAGGGGTAGAGGCTAATAAAACCAAGTCGTCAACAAAAAGGAGTAGAGTGATCAACACTTCATGAAGAAGGCAGTTGTAACCCTCTTGAATAAGCTCCTAGAGGAAAGATTCCAACTCGTCAACATAAATCCAAAAGAGGGTAGTTGATAGAGGGCATCCCTGCTTAACACCAATGTTATTCTGAATGGAATCTCAAAGGTCGTGTGACATCTTTAGGTGTCTGATAACAGACCCGTACAGTCTCATGATGCATGCCAATTGAATCTCGGAAATCCCAATTTCATGAAGTCTTTGAAATAGTGCATCCCTTTAAATCTCCCATTATCGTTAGCATTGAGGATTGGTTCTTCCTTAATAGTCACTTCACTAATGGAAGGATGAGTATATGAACCACCTAACAAAATGTTGAAGGCTTCAGATTCCACGATGTTAGCTTGCTCATTGATTTCGTCCTCTTCACTCTCATCCTCATCACTTTGCTCATCCTCAGAGGATGATTCTTGTTGCACAACATTTGTTGGAGCCAAAGTGTTTGGGACTTGAGATGAGCTAGGCTTGTCTTCATCATTATGTTTCCTAGGGAAAGGCTTGCCTTTAGGAATATAATTTGAATTTTGAGCCCTTGCTAAGCTGGTGAGTTTGTTCATGTATAATCTATCTCGTGAGTTCATCTCCTCCGTTAGCTTATCGACTTTCTTAAGGAACACTAAAATGGTTTCTTCGTTTTGGTCCTTCGATTTTCCCTTTTTGACTTCAACCTTAGCTTTAGGATGTTCATCCACATCCATTTTGGAAATTTGTAGATTTTTTTCAAATTCCATCACTAACTCTTTAGCCTCAGCCAAGGTCTTAGGTTTCTTATCCCTTAATGCACATGTCAAATGACCACCCAAGGCTTTAATGAATTTGTCAAGTATATTAGCGTCAAGGAGTCTCAAATGGTCAGAGATATCCTTGACTACCCTATCATTTTTTTGGATAAATTCCTTGATATCTTCCCTTCCCCTACTTATTTAGTAAAATTTGTCAATGTTGAAAGTTCCCTGTGCATCACATGACCATCTTCTTATGAACATATCCTCGAATTGGTCAGAGTGTTCTACGCATCCTGGGGGGAAGACTTAGGTACCATTCCCTAGCTTGCCCCTCAAAAGATAATGCAAAAAGCATCATGATCCTATCTCCATCGAATACTAATCTAGGAGAAGTCGCCCAATAGAATTCTTCAACACGGCCACGAGCACTTATGGTAGCATCACCCCTGAACTTGGGTAGCCAATTATTATATTTTTCAAGTAAAGGCTTACGATCATTACTCAAGTTGAGAGGGCAAAAGACACTAACCAAATGCCTCTCACTTTGTGACATTTATGGTTGGTCTTGGTTTAGGCCGATGGTAGAGTCTGTTGCCATCTCGGGGATGTGATCACCAACTTTTTCAAATTCAAGGATTAGGCTAGTTCTAACATGTGATGGAGTTTGTTCTCTGCTTCTTGCAGTAGCTCTAGTTAAAGGAGGAATGTTGTCACCTTCAAGAAGACTAGGGGATTGGCCAATGAATGGAGTCGCTGGAGGAATATTTGAATTGTCATTTATGAATCAATTCCTCAATGATTCACTAGGGAGGTAGACCTGCTTCCTCCATGACAACGGCACCAAAAATGTTATTGCTCAAACTAGCAGGGGTCCTAGGAGGGGATCCTATAAAGCAACTATTAGGTCAAGTGGCAACAATGGAGCAATAGCCCACTGTCACCTCAACTATAGCTCCCTGCGATTTACGGACTATCACCGATGGGAGGAAACCCAATATAGGAGGGATCACAAGGATGAATATGTCAATGATAGATGGAGAGTGATCCCTAAAATCTATTCACAAGAGAGACTCAATTGAATGACTTACTTAAGAAGCAAGGTGGTGGGCACTTTAGGAAGGGTTAAGAGGATTCTTAAGCCGAGGTTTGAGGAATATCCCTTGACAAGAAGCTTCCTTGACCAAAGAATCCTTGTGGAGAAATGGTTTCTATGCAATCCCTATGGAATTTGAGTTATAAAGTTGTGGGACCACAAAGAACCAAAGTGGACCCGAACTAGGTCATGGATGTGGAATCGATCAACACTAGAAGGGCTTGACCGGTTTAGGGAGAAGAATAGGATCAAAGGACAAATTCTCTTTTGAATTTTAAATGTAATGATCCAAGTGAGGACACTAACCCAAATCAACCTATGGACAGAGATGGTCTTTTGGCTAGGGCTTGCTATATCTCAAGATTCCACTGTCAAATTTGCCTCAAACTTGGAGGACCTCTTGAGAAAACCCCAATGCAGTAGTGGATAAAATTTAAGTGTTTTTAATGGATACAAAGGATTTCACTTGATGCCCTAGGTGACCTACTAGGGTTAGTCCTAGAATTGGGAGAGATGAGGAAAAGGGGTAAATTTGACAACCAAAGGAATGCGAGGATCAGTGCCTTGCTTATTGGGCTTAATGGAGTCAATATACACCTAGATCGAGATTTTATTATGCTAAGGAGCCCTAATTCACCTTTGCTAGCCTTTCCAAGTGCAACAACTAGGTTATTAGGGTTTTATACTTCAAATTTGCATAGAAGATGAAGTTTTGAGGTCTTTCAACCTATGAGGCGCCTCTAGGAACATTCACCCACCCTCTCAAGGAGCAATGCATGCATTAAATCACTTATTCAAGGTTTCCAGAAGAATTTCGCATTACTTTAACCCATACACAAATATTGATAACAATACCATGCATTAAACAAGTAAGATAACAAGAATAGCATTAAAATTTCACTTACATGAGAGAGAGTATATCCACTCATCAACTTCGCATTAGAAAGAAGCTTCAAAGACAATAGAGAAAATCCAAACATCATAGTGCATCAAGAAAGTTAGAAACTCTAAAAATCTCATCCCAGAAACAAGTGCGAAAATCTATTAAGAGATACTAACCCAATCTAAGTGATGATGAGAGGAATGAATAAGCCTCTCATCTATTTATATTGTTCCTAAGGAGTTCGATTTGCCTAATTAGGCCTAATTAAGCTCCAAATAATAAAATAATGTGCAATAATAACATCCCTTGGTGACAAGCCCACCAAGAGAGCTCCAAAATAGAAAGATAAGCCTCTCAAGAGGGAAAAATTGAGAAGGCCTAGTGGAGTCCAAAGTGTGCAAAGGTGAGAGAATAGACTCCAAACATAGTGAATTCAGAAGGCCTAGTGGAGTCCAAAGTGTGCCAAGGTGAGAGAATAGACTCCAAACATAGTGAATAAGGGGTTGGCCCCTTGATATTGTTGACACCTAATCCGAAACGGATGGGTGAACTGGACAGTCATCCAGAAGATGAACTGATCCGTCTCATTTGTATATATAAATATAGGTTACCTAATGAATAAGAATATCAGTTTCTCTCGCTCATTAAGCCTGGAGTTACCCTGGCCTGACATGGTATCAGAGCACAGGTCCCATAATAGTAGTAACTCCTCAGTCTCTGACATCCCTGCCGCTGCAGACTGCCGCTGCCTGAAGACTGCCTTCATTGATACGCCTGCCGCTGCCTTTGATTGAAACGCCTGAATGGTAACGTATCACTGTTATTAAAACGCCTGTAATTTCATAGCATTGAAACATCTGCACGCTGCCTGTATTTTGCTTTGGTCCGCTGCTTGACATTACCTCGGCTACCTGGTCCGCTGCCTGGATCATTCCCCCTGGAGCACCACTCTTCTCCGCGGCTTGTTTTTTTTTGGTTTCTTGCGGTGGAAGTTGAAATATTCTCCCTCTCATGTTTTAAGTTCATGGCATTTATTATAAATTAAACGCGGAGTTTTCCCTCTGTATCACTGTGGAAGATTGCAGAGCAGGTCGAACTTAGCTGTTTTGCTAAGACTTGAGAGCGGTTTCATTTAATTTCAGATTGCGGTAGTTTGTTTCGTTAGCTATGGATCATTCCCCCTCGCTGCCTGATTAGAACCTGTTAATGGGACAGCGTATAGTGTAAATGGGACAGCGTATACGGTTTCTCCGAACTTCAGTTTTGTTGTAGGGTTTTCATTCAAATCGCTCTACATATAACTCTTCTGTATCTTCTGTGCGTGCTGATTGAAATATATATGAGCAGGATTTGAAACGATATATGGAATTAGTTGATATATTTTAAATGATATATGGAATGAGTTGAGCAGGATTTGAAACGATATATGGAATTAGTTGGTATATTTTAAATATGGAATGAGTTGGAATGATATATGGAAT
>APFE031605263.1:223791-240741 GCA_000404065.3 Pinus taeda | reverse complement strand
AACTGGACAGTCATCCAGAAGATGAACTGATCCGTCTCATTTGTATATATAAATATAGGTTACCTAATGAATAAGAATATCAGTTTTCTCTCGCTCATTAAGCCTGGAGTTACCCTGGCCTGACAGATATCCAAGCAAGTCACATGTGGTGTACCCAAGTGTGTGTGTGGGTACAATGATATCCTCATGGGTCTTCAAGTCGATCGATAATGCCTGTAAACCATTTGTAAGGGCTAGGATGATAACATAATCTCTCCCTTTGTCTCTCGCGGTGAGACACATCCTCATCTATACCCTAGAACCTCTGCCAAGTGTGTGGTACAAATGTGGAGTCGGTTGGGCATGGTGATCCAGGTGCATCATCCTCATCCAAAAAGGTGGAACACAAGCAATCACTGAATGGTGTTAGGGATCCATGAAGTGCTCCCTGTTATTGTGGAGGCCCATGGTTCTCCATATTCACCCTACAAGTGCCATTGTGGCTCTCTAGAGGGGTTGGAGCACCTATAGCGAGACCAAACCCCAAATGGAGACCCATCTGCAATCCTGCATAAGATCCAATATGTCCTCTTGCCTTCCAATACAACAAATCATTAGAGTACTCAAGTAAAAGAGCTTACAAATCATGAAACACAAGCGGACAATTCATAATGGAATGCCCTTCCATAGTATGTTTTAACATGTACAGGTGTCTCCAAGCTCAATAAGGGGGTTAACCAAGGACCCTATTAAGTGGTTTCAACCTTTAAAAGGAGTGACATGTCCATGGTAAATCCATCAAGTGGTAAGTGGCATGTGATATAATGATGGAATGGAGTGGAGATCAGCAGAAGGCTCCAAGCCACATGCCATGGTACAAGGGTAGCTATAATAAGGGAAGCCCATACTTGGATATATGAGTGTAAGAGGGAGAAATCGTGGTACATGAGTTACCCCGACCGTTATTTTTCCACCCTTCTTCATATGCCTTTTGTCTTTGATTGATTTTTTTTCATAACTACTCAGGGCTCCAGGGAATGAGAGCATGATGTGTAGGATACAACAGTATATATACCTCCCTTTAAGGTGGGGCATATCATTTCCCACCAAGGGTTGGAACAATCATGGGTTCCTTAATGTGAAGGGGCCTCATCTAGGGCTTGTTGACCACTGGAGTGGCACCTAATGATTATATGAAGACTCCATGCCCAAAGATGATCCAAAGGGCACTTGTACGACCAGATATCATCAGTCAACAAGAGTTTTTATACTCTACTTCTATTTCTCATCATCTTTCTTGTACCCAGATTCCACATCCTGCGAGGAATTGTATGAAGTGATACTAGTAATAATGAGTTTTGAGTTTGTAACAAGCCTAGGATGTTCGGACTCGATCAGCAAATGAGTACACCTTGGAGTGTTTTATTTATCTAGGTAATTATCCCTTCTTTTCTTAGAGGCAGATTATTTTCTAGGTTACTTCACTCACTTTTTACCTCAAAATCGGGGTGACGATTTGAAGGTTGAGCCCCTAACACATCTTAGTGTCTAGAGTTGATGTATATTACCATACTAGATCACACACAAAATTTCGTAGAATTTGGTTATGTCTAGGTAGCCATTTTTTAATTTATTAGATTTTCCGCACTGCGGAAATTGCAATAGAAATTGTATTTGTAATGTAATAAGTGATGTCTAGAGAAGTTGTATGAGGGTATGAGTAATAAAATTTGCACCTCTCACCCTCAACTTTCTACCACAACACACTTTGAGGAGTTAAAAATGTGTTTTGAACCCTCAAAACCCACTTTTCCTAAGTTTAGTGGCAAATCTAGCAATTAATTAAGCCATAAATTAAATAAATGGAAAAAATAAACATTCACACATGCTAAATGTTGTGGAAATGAGGTGGAAAATTATGGGGGAGTTAAAGTGAAGTCCCAAGGTGATGTGGACTCCTAAAATCAAGGAAATGACATGTGCTCAAATAATATTGAATTTTTGGCATTAAATGAGAAAATTGCTTACTTGGAAATTCGTATTTGTAAAGTTAATGCACATTTGGGAGAATTTGGGAGAATATTTGGTGGAGATTTTTGTGGGAAATTGTCCCTACATGGGTTACCACCCATCTACACTTGTCCTTCCATCATAAAAATCGAATGTGGCACATATGGGAAAAAGAAAATGATGTCCACTTGCCAAAATTTGATTTTTACACTTCGCATTGGACCTCCATTCAACAAAATCGAATTTCTTTTTGGGATTGTCACCTCATGCCACTTGTTTAATCACTTCTACATTGATATTTTCTCCCAACTCTCTATATAATGGAGCCATGGGCTCTCATATTGTATCATTGTTTACTAGCTTTTGTGCTTGCAGAAGCACTGCTACCTTGTACACTTTCCAAGAATATCAATAAACAGACTTTGGGGGTCCATTCATGGGTGTTCTTCCTTTAGAACATAGTGCATTGTGAGCTATTGGTATAATTTTTCTATGCTTTTGAATTATTTAAGTTTCCATATATTCTTGTAAACTTACAAGTGCACACTTATCTTGTATTGGCATTTGATTTGAAAGTAGGTTCTAGAATTTGAAAGTTCAAGTTTATTTTCAAATGAATTTCTAGAAGTTTCAATACATTATTCGCTTATCTAAATCTATATGAACTAATGTTTGATTTGAGTATTGTAGAAGATTTTTTGTTGGATCAAGCGTGAGGAAAAGTTTATGGGAGACCAACCCACTCTTGGAGCACCATTCAAAGGAACTCTCATTTGTTATTTGGATTCACTTAGTTTATCTTACGAAAAGTGTTTTGCAGATATTCGTTTGGGCATAGCTTGTATAAAAGCAATTATTTTAAAAAATTTAAATCTTTGACATAATGCTTCATTGATTCATGTTAGTTATTTGAGAGCTTTTCTAAACTAAACCAAGTGATGGGATTCACTCCCATCACTTGATTTGGTTTCTTGTATATTATTTGTATTTTCTTTAATTGTTTTCATAGTCTCTTTACAATAATTTGTGTCTTGATCTTGCAGCCCATAAGTAGAGTGTTGGTGACAAAAGCATCAAGGAAAGATCACACAAACTCCACTTTCCCTTGTAGGACTGCTCTACCCTTTCAAAGTTGATATTTTTTAGAAGGCCATGGATAAAGAGGAGGGTTGCTACTTGGCAAGGCCGTGGGCTTTTGAGGAGGATTGACTCCTTGTTTTGTGCAACATTTCATTCACCTTTGGAGGCCAAGCCTTGGGGCAACAAGAGACACTTAAATTCTTCAATCTTGAGGGCTTTTTCGTTATACTTACTTGATTTTCTGAATTTGAGTTTCAGGGAGGAGATCTAGAGCTTGAGAAGCCCCATTAATTGTAAAAACTCCTCTTGAAGATTTACTTAAGACCTCTTCAAGGTTTTTCATCCTATAACATCTAATAAAAACTTAGTTTTTCTTGTGGGAGCTTAGGTTTTCACTCAAAGCATCATTTTCTCCTTTTGGCAAAAAGAGTAACATGTAGGTGGTTTGATTTTGAGCTTGTTTTATAAGTTTTTCATCTTGCATGCCCTAAAATTAACACAACATCACTTTCACAAGCTAATTTTCTAGATTTTCTTTTTGTTACTTATTTTCATGCTTTGCCATTTCAAGTTTAGCTTTCAAGTACAAATTCTGAATCTTACATATGGAAGCATTTATTTTATGCAAAGAATCTAATTTCAAGTAGCAAAGTTTAACCATTTGTTTCATGTCGGCCTCACAATAGGCTCATTGTTTACATGCTCATTTATTTGAGTTATTTGCTCATTTTGCAAGCACATAAATTTCAAGCTTCATTGATTTAGTTGGTTATTGGTTTATCATTTGTCAAAACAATTATTTTGAGTAACTTACAATCTTATATGTTCATTAAGTTTATGTATCTTGCATTATCTTGAGCAACTATCCAAGTTATCTTTTTGAGCACATTTCCATTTTCTTGAAGCAAAGCATTCAGTAATTTTACTTAATTCATGTGCAAGCTAATTTCCTTTTCCAATTGAGTTTACATTTTGCAATTCATTTTGAGCATTATTTCTATTATATTGAATGAATTGCAAATCTCTATTCGGAAAAATTATTTGCATACCATATTAGGCATTTTGGTATAGTTGCATCCTCACTAAAATCAACCTCCAAGCATAAGCTTGGTTGATAGAAGTATAGGGAAAAAGGTTTTCTTGGAAGGTTCTTCCATTTGGTACGAAGTAAGGTAAAAGTGTGTGACCCTGCAGTTATGAAGGTGCCTTGTCCCCTTGTAGGAACGAAGGCACACGTTGGCTCATAAGACTCAGGGGACAGGTATCTTTAATGACACCTTTGTGCCCTCGCCCCCTCTTTCTTACAGTCACTCAAATTTTTACCCTTTGGTAAGAGCTCAAAAGGAGGACTTGTCACTTAGATTAGGCATTTTAGATTAAAAATAGCCAAAACTAATTGCATCCAAATCTAGTATAAGTGTATCTCATGCTAATACATCTTATGGTTTTACTTGCAATTGTCCATTCTACTTGTCATTGTTGAGTATTCTATGTTGGCAAGCATTATTGCGTTTTCCTTTTGCAGGTAGAACACTAATTGTTTTTCCTTCTGCAATATATCTCTATCTGTTTTGATTTAGGTTTTGATTATATTTTGAAAGCATTTTATATCTTGCATCAATTATCATGCTAACATCTCTGTTTCCATTTCAGGATTGCTTTGCTTTCATTGTTGGAAGCATTCTACTTTTGTTTTGAGAAAATGTACCTTTCATTTCTGTTGAGCAATTTATCTTAAGGCACTAGTTTTATGGTTTTATCATGTTAATGATTTTTATTGCTCATATCATATTTTGCTCATAATTCTTAAGAGTAATCCACTTTCACTTTAATACCTCTCCTAGAACCTCACATTTCTTTAACTTAGTTTTCCATTTAGAGACCACCCCCCATAGCTAACCTAGGAGATAGCTTAAATGGAGAGAGAAAGGATTTAGTGTGATAGCCCCTTCTCTTAGTTCCCTGCCACCAACCACACCTTGTGGGGTTGAAGGCTTTTCTCACTGACTTGTAGGTAGGTGTAGGCGGCACGAGTAACAAGGCCCATAGGAACCAGGGTGATGGCCATAGATAAGGGGTAGAGCTCATTTTTGGCTTTTGCCCACATGCTAAATTTGTATATCGCAACCATCTTTTGGATTTTGTGGTACATTTCTTGTTGTAAGTGTTGAAAAGTGTAACTAGGTTCAGTCTTCATAATGACATGTAACTATGATTTTATGTAATGAGATGTAAATAAGAAAAATAAAATTATTATATTGACTTGCTTCATGGGTTTCATGCGCAAGGATTTTGTTTTTGAGTCAAGACTCCCATTGAGAGTCTTTAAGATTTATTTGTCATCTAGTCATAAAATGTAAGAGTCATTGTCATTTAAATGAAGTCATGTTACACTTTGTAAAAGATCAATATTGCCTATGTAAAGTATGCTCCAAGAACTTGTCACCAAACTTCTTCAAGTCGGCCTACAAATGATGAAGAAGCTGCTAGATCAAGTCGGCCTAACTCCAGTTGTCAAGTCAGCCTAAAGACCCAGTGAAAAGGTGTATATATAGAAAAACTTGGCCTCATTTAGAGACATAATTCAGATAAGAAGTTTGATTTGATTTTGGTAAGATAGAAGTGCGAAGAGAAAAAGAAGAAGAAGAGTAAGAAAAGAGGGTTAGAAAGAAGTGTGAAGTAGAGGCAAAAGAAAGGTGCGAAGAAAGGACAAATAAGAGAAGTTTTTTCTAGGTAAACGAAAAGGATTCTTTCAGGCATGCGAAGCAGAATTATTTTGGGATCTGCGAAGTAGGGCTTCTTCTAGATAATGAAGGAAGGTATCTTCTGGAGCAACAAAAGAAGACTCTTCTGGATGATCTAAGTGGAGATCAAGTTTCTGTAGAAGACCTAGAGACCGAGATTCTCTAGGGAAGTTGTGAAGGTGCAGTGGAAAAGGATAGAGATAGAGTTTCTCTAGAGCAGAGAAGAAGCAGTTCTAGATCAAGAAGAAAAGGTGAGGGAAGGAAGAGGTAGAGCATCAATGTTAGTGACAAGGTTCTAGAGAGGATACTATAGTCAAGTGTCTGTGCCATGGTCTTGGTACTTATCAATTGAAGATCTAGAAAAAGAATTTTGATCGAGTTTTCCTCTCAAGTGAGAGGTTTTGGCCCTGGCTAGAGAAGCCTACATACTGTGTCACTTATTTCTTATTATGCATTTTGGTAATTGTCTTGATGAAAGAACAAATTAATAGGCTAACAAAGAAAAGACTATAAGATAAGAAGTAAATGTGCATCACAAGCAATTATCGAGTAGAGAAATTGTTAACTTTGAATGCCCTAGATTTCTCAACAGTAAGTGGCCAAATTATGCTTTTAATTTCTTTTTATTTGCATCAACCTTCGGGGCATCGTTCTAGGCCCGACCCAAGGTGTGGGCAAGGAGGGGAGAGGGGGGGAGCTAACCCTTTGTGGACTCAGTGGACAAATATGGACCTGAATGGGAAAAGTGATAAATGGGGTTAAAATGAGCAGAGGGGAGTGATGTATATGATGTCAAGAAGCGGGAACACGCAACCAAAATCGAGATTTCCCATGTAGTCCGAGCCCCGAAGCTAATAGCCAATTAAGCAGATCCCACGGGACTAGGATACAAGGCTAACCACCAAATAAGGCAGAGGAGACGAGTACAGACCTAGCCCACTCTTTATGCTGAATCCCCCCACCAATCCATGCCCAAAAGTATGCATGACAAGTAAACAAAATTACTCAACTATACCAATGAAAAGTCATACCTTTGGGGTCGGGAGACTCGCTTCAAACATATGATCATAACAAATGGGCAAGGGACCACATGGCACTCAAGTGGTGAAGATAGTGGCAGATCGAGCTATCTGGTGGCTGCAAGGGGTTGCTGGCTATCGGTTGAGAACCATCAAAGAGAAATTTCTCCTATGATACCACCCACGGATGGTGGGTAACATGACCCACCATAATAGTTCGATAGTTATTTGGATCTGAAATGCTTCCCGATTTGTGGATAGAATGGATGATGTGTTTGTTCTAGGCAGGTAGAAAGCTAGAGCAAACCACTTGGTTAAAAAGACCGACAATATAGGACTCGAGGGGCTTACTACCATGCTTCAGGAATTCGGCTTGAAGGCCTTCTTCGTTAACAACTCTACTAGAGTTCAGAGCTTTGGCTACCCTCCTGACGTCCAATTATAAAAAAAGATGGCATGAGGGGGGGCGAGGAGGCATGGATTGGAAGTTTCCGGGGAATGTCATAAAGGGAGGTAGTAGGATAAAACATAGTTATGCAATCCAATTCAGGTGGGATGGTCTGATGCTTGGGGAAAAGGGTATGCCAAAAGGCCTTGGGGGAGTAGTGGAGGGTCTCACGAAACTCTCATCACCTTAGGGAGAGAAATATGCACCTTTTTGTGGTGAAGGAGTTTATGGTAGGTTGTCTGGAGAGAAGGGGCGGCAGAGGGATCATGTGTGAGGGAAAATCGAAGTTACTTGTGGAGAGTTTTGCAATCCTCATTGTAACATCAATTCATGGGACATGAACCAGGAATGGGCTTACAGGTTTACTTATGAGTCCAATAGGGGTAAGATTCCAGGGTGGCTTTCACAATGGCTTTTAAGAGTAACTCATACTTGGCTATGGTAGTTTCCAAGGATCTAAAATAGGAGATGGGGGGAGCAATTTCTCAATACAGGTAGTCTATAAAGGGGTGTAATCCCTATCAAGACAAAAAGTGGCACGGGGAGTAGTGAGGTGTTTTGGAAGGTGGTGGAGGTAGTGGGAAGAAGGGGAGTCAATAGGAGGAAAGTGAGGAGGGCATGATCTGCCAAAGGGAAGCGGGAAATGGAGAGATGTTGGATATGTGAGAGAAGATCATGGATGGACAGTACATAATCCACAACACTTGCCCCCCCACTGTGGGGGAAAACAAGTGAAATCTCTTGAGCCAGCAAAGCAAGGAAGCCCATTCAGGATCAATAGCCCATGGGATTCACCCAGTTGTAAGAAATGCCTCCCATAACCAGTGAGGGGCCCATACTCATCTTGTGAATGTATGAATACCAACAAACTCAGGTTCTATCTCTTGGAGGCAGAAAGTGTCTTCAGCTTTGTCGTGAAGGGATACATGTATATACTCTTGGTTTGGGCATTGAAGTCGCCCAAAAGAATTACATCCCCTTGAGAAGAGTAATGAGATATGTCCTCGTAGAGATCAAGGAATGGGTCCCTCTCGACATCTCAACGAGTCGCAAAAGCTGATTAGCTAGCGGGAAGTAGCAGACTACAACGTAACTATTGCAAAGCCAGTAGTGATCTTGATGTAAACCAACCCACAAGAATCTGGTGTGCTCGTCTGAAGACGCCATGTTAACTCTGCTAGGAAGGGAGTCTTGTACAAGGCAAGCTACCCCCCAGATCCTCTTTTGTTGTTGGAATGTGTCCCCTATTTGCATGCCCAAATCCAATGAAGCCTCGAGATTGGTGGTGGAGTCTGCATGGGCCTCGCATGCGTCTCTGTGAGAAAAAGGACATCATGAGAACTTATAGCATCACACAAGGTGCCCGGAGAAGACCAAAATGCACCATTACAATTCCAGCAACCGATGGAGATAGTGGGCCATCCCCCCTTGCCCTACCCTCTCTCTGAATGTGACTGTCATTTGGCCATGGCCAAAACTAACTCAGGGAGGTGCCATGTCACGAATGACAGCCTTAAGGTCCTGAATAACTACCCATTTCTCTTATTTTCGTGCAACTGCTACCTGATCTCTGGGTTGTTTGAGTTTTGCCTATTGTGTTTTGGTGAGGACGGCATAAAGGAAGATCCTTTGTGTGGGTGGGAGAGTAGCCAGTTTTTCCTTTGCTCAGAGGGCTTTGATTCGTTCCTCTAGTATCTAGAAGTGGAGGAAAAGTGTGGCATTGGATCCCATCCATGCACGCTCTAAAGAGAGATCATGTAGGCCTAATGTGTCATGGAGGAAGGAGGTGTCGACTTGTAGGGGATCTGCTGGGACCATAGGAACTAGAAGTCCACATACTCTAAGATTTAGCTCTTGAGACTGGCGAAGACGTTCCTCGAGTAACTTGGCTTGTACAACCCCTTCGACCACTGTGAGTGGGGGGGGTGCAGATGTTCCTTCTTCTTGACTACGTCCACCCAAGAGTTGAGCACTTGTTGTTGCACTTTTGCCTCTTGTTTAAAGAAAGCATGTTGTGACCTCATCTCTTCTTTGCAGTTGAAGAGCTCTGACTAGAACGAGGGAGACTCCACAATTGGTTTTTGCAAGTGTATGTTCTTATGTTCTTTTATTTCAGATACCAATTGTTTCAACTCAGTCACCTCTGAGCGGAGTTGCTTATTTTCGTCTTCCAAGAGATCCACTCTCTAAAGTAGGCTCTTAACCTGGGAAAAATGAAAAGAGAAATCTCACTAATGCCAAATCTGTAGAGCTATATAACAGCTCCCCGTTGCAGAAGGTAGTTCCTTCCTGTGAAGTCTCTTCCAAAGGAGTTAAGGATGGAGTGTCCCCCATGGAAAATTCCTACACCACGAGCCGTAAGACCTGCACTGAGGAAATTCAGCTGGTGATTGAGGGTTTCCACAGGCGTTGAGAAATTGTGGTGGTGCTTGAGATATTCTAAGTGCAATTGCCAACAGAGAAGCTGCAATTGTTGGGCTTCCATGGTCCTGCTCGACCTGCATTGACAAAATTCAGCCGGTAGTCAAGGGTTTCTGCAGGCATTGAGAAAGTGTAGATGCTTGCTCGATGGCTCACTTTCATTCGATGGCTTCCTTGATGCTTGCACAATGGCTCACCCTTGGGTAGAACTCTGCCCCCTTGCTCAACTGGCTCAACAGCTCTGCCTCGTTCGACAGTAGAATTCCCCAATGCTTGCTCAACAGCTCCCAATTGACAATGGAGTACAGATTTTCAAATTCTCAGATTCAAACATTGATGAAGCACCAAATACAAACATTGAGAGTCATACTGGAAACACGACAAACCAAAACTGCACAACTTAAACTACACAATAAGGGTCCTCGCCTCCATATAAAAGGATGATAATAGGCAATCAACCCATACTCTTGAGCAAGAGAGTACCAGAATGCAAGTTTCTTCATCCGTGCTCGAACAAACCAGTACAGTATCTGGAAATGTTTGTGTTGGAATTAAGGCCATGTGGACTCTTATTAAATCTCAAAAATCAAATTATTTAAGATCACATTGGAACATTATGAACTGGTAAGAGTTATGAAAAATAGTTAAAAGCCTAACCTAACCACAAGAAGAGGAGGGGAAAAAAATGTACCTGCCCATTCTTGTGCATCAGTAAAATGACCAACAGCATCACAATTGGTAGCGATGAAAAGGCATCCTGGGTTTTCTCGAATACATAGCGTTGCATACCTGTGATTACCAGCCTAGCTTCATAAGAATTTGATAACTATCAGAAAAGAAGTTTTACAGCATATAAAAGTGGACAAAATGTGAGAAGGTATCCATGTCAGAGTAACAGCATCTAAAATGTTATAAGTACTCTTCGTCAGGGGATTTATGACACAACAACCAAAAGGGTAGCTTGTGCATTCAAGATATGAAACACCAGTATATCTTTGGGGTGCAAAAGTACCTGGAAACTACTTACAAATTAACCCTTTATATAATAGAAACACCAGAGTCCAGACAGGTCAAGTAATGGTGGGAAAATTACGGAAGGGGCTATACAAACATAAGAAGCAAATACTTTGATTTTAAACATAATTTTTAAATTGGATGCCTTTCCATGGAAAAACTATTGCACTGGCATTCTTGTACGTCAATCTGGGGAAAAAAAGATGATGCCACAACATTACAGTAACACATTCTTCATGCCAGTTTGTTGAAAGGAATGAGACTTTTCCTATAGCTATTGGAGATGAAACTGTTATATTAAAGCATTGGTCTGAGACTCTGAAATGAACATATACCAGCATGTAAGCCTTCAGAAATGATTGTCAAGCACAGAGTTTACCAGTTTTTGACAAATAGAAAGCTGAACACTATTATAAGTCTCCAATATCTGATAAGCTGATCAGCTTGAGATATTTATTGATTCTTTCATAGAAAACATAACATTGAACAGAGATTTATAGAGCACCTATAACAGAGTAGCAGTTTAAACAGCCACAGACATTGATCAGTTCAGTACCAAGAAATTTTAGATAGCAAATATCCCCAAAACATAGATCATGCATGCTAACATAGAATCAACTAATCAATCCAAGATCCCAAGGACATAGATGCATACTTATTTGCTTGAGATTCAGATGAATGAATGAATAAATACTGTGCTAATGTCCAACAAATAAGAGCCATCAGTCAGTGAGACAGCTATTTGCATACATATCCAAAATCACAAAAGATCATGCTGTAAGACATCTCTGGTCTGTGTTTGAAAAGCAACAAACACACTAAAAGTTGTCCAATAAAATACAATGAACAACATACATCAATGATCAGAGTGTCCTACACCAGGTATTGGTTCAGCACAATTAGAACAAACATGAGTTGCTGTACTATGAAGCAACAACCATACACCAGATGCTGTGTCTGTCATCTAGAACCCAATATCATATTTTGTGTCTATCATTTATGAGTCCTCACTATATAGTATAAACTATAAAGTCTATCAATAGCTGCTTAATAATGTTGCCTAATGCAGTTTCAATTGGGGCTAGCGGCTAGTACCTTGATGGCATCTAGCAGTGGTCAACATGCAGCTTTGAGTAAAGATGCAAGAAATTAGGAGTTCAGTTTCAAGTATATGTAAACAAACTGACAAACCACTTCTGAGAGGACTCAGGTGACGGGAAATATAGGTGTAATATCAATAAGAAATGGAAAGAACGCTTCTGGTTAGGGGAAATGTTGAATTCTGAGAAGTAAACCATGTTAATAGCTTATAGTAGTCCTTAAAGTATACCAACCTATTGTATAGCATAAAGACTATATAGGCATTGAAAAACACTGGAGTATACTTGTTTAATTTTCTTAACATTAACAGGCATACTGAAAAAGGATTTGAAACATACTGAATTTTGTAGTAGTTGATAAACTGGTCAAATCCAACCACGACAGCCCCAACCTACAAAACAATGCCACTTTTGTTTTGAAGCATGCTTAGGAGGTAAATCAGGAAGAATGCACAGAGACAAGTAACAAACACATGGGAAATGACAAAATTTCGAAATAACAAAGTAAAAGTGAACAGAAACACTGTAAATGCCAAGTTTAGAGAAATACATCTCTGTCATGCTCCATGAAAAATCCAGGTTTGAATTCAATCTTTTTGTCTCCATCTTCCTGTCAAGAAGAAATCTAATGTGTCAAAATGTGTCTATACCTTAGACTTTTTTCCTCACAAATTTCCTGCAAAGCAATTGATGTAATATATCAAATATATGAGAAGACCCCTTGTGTGGTCCACTCTTTGATCATCACCTGTACATATTCTCAAAAGTATTTTATCTTGAATGCTATGGAAGTGTTCCAATATGTATAAAATGAATAAAATGAAATGTCATCTAGAAAATGTTAATTTTCCACTTCTCTATGATATTTCAATTACTTTAGCCCAATTCGATTCTTCAATAAGTAATCTTTTTCGGTAGCTACTAACAATTTATTCTTCCAATTCAATTCAGTAACTGAAAATAGAACAGTAAATGAAATGACAATATGGGACAATCTGAATCAACACATCAACAAGAGACACTGATTTGGTCAAAGACCAGGGAAAAACCCCACAAGAGGGAAAACCCTTTGAAAATTCCCCTTCTATTAGATTGTCATAGAGTGTTCAGCAGAGTACAATGAGCCCAAATCCATCAACAAGAGTCAAAGTCAAAGCTTTGACTTATCCAACCAATCAAAAAAACCCAATGTGCCAAAGATGAAATAGTCAAATCTGGTCAACTGTTATAAATCTGCAATCCTGGTCAATGGTCAACAGCAGTGGACGTGCCCTAACCAGTCCGAAGTCAATGGTAAAATCTGTCTTTTAGAAGCTTGGTCAGCTGCCCTCAAAGTCATCCTCCTGGTCAAAGTCAGCCCAAAACAGTCCAAGAATACTCAGTCAAACTCAGTCAAAGCAGAGAGAAAATTCAATGGTCAAGTCTCTAATTTCTCCTGCGGTCAAAGTGCTCCAAATGCCTTAGTTTTTGTGTCCAAAAATGCGGCCTAGAGACATTTTTCCAAAAAATCAAACCAAAAATCAGCCCAAAATGTCAGTCAATGTTGGTCAAAGTTGCAGAACAGCTTCAGATTTCGGCCACCTGTAATTTCATCCTTCTTGCCCACACGTGTGAAGAGAATAGTTGCCTCAGACCTGTACGAACCAATCAGATTGAGAAAGGAGGAGAAGTTTTGTGATATAATGTCCAAATCAGCTTGAGGTCACTTGTATTTATAGGCGTTGGAGGAGGGGCAATATGTCCTTAGGCTGACCTGATCAAATGTGTCACTGTGGGCTTCACTTCAAAAATATACTTTCCCTTATCCAAATCCAGCACTTCAAAGGTCAATTCGGTCCTCTCGGAATGAGGAATCTAGTTCAATGATTGGAATTTGTCACTGAGCTGCAAAATTGACAGAAAAAAAGGCATAAAAATTGTACCCACCACCTGCCAGAAAAAATCCAAGGTTGTCTTGGAAAATAACTGCCATTTAACCTATGTTCACAAAGATATGGCAATCACACCTGTTGTCGCACAGATTGTCACAATAGCGCTCAGACTGAGGGTTGTCACCCTGATCCCCGATCTCTCCATTTAAGCCTGTCTCCCGCGGCTAAGGGGGGTGGACCCTATGGGACAATGGATGACCAACTGTGAACCAGTTGAGTTGGGAGACACGTGGGGAAACAAGCACTTAATTAATTTTATTAGTGTTAAATAACATGGTTACAGCAGAAGTATTAAGCTCTAAATCAAAAGCAAACGTGTTAAAGAATCTAGTTACAGCATTGGATAAAGAAAATAATTCAGGAACATTCGTAGGCAATTCAAATTCGTTGAATGACAACGCGGTTCCACCAATGGCTAGTAATAAACCAGACAACAGTGATAATACTTACAGCGCAAACAACTTTGGTGAAACCATTTTGCCGAACAATAGCAGTTTTCCAGATAACATTAACACGTGGATTAACACAGACATTGTAGAAAATCCGGTTGATTGTGGAACATTGTGCAGCACAGACAGCGACATATTCAGCAACGTAGGTGATAAAGAAAATAATTCAAGAACAATCGTAGGCAATTCAAATTCGTTTAATGACAATGCGGTTCCACCAAGGGCTAGTAATAAACTAGACAGCAGTGATAATACTTTAAACAGCGCAAACAACTCTGGTGAAACCATTTTGCCGAACAATAGCAGTTTTCCAGATAACATTAACACTTGGATTAACACAGACATTATAGAAAATCCGGTTGATTGTGGAACATTGTGCAACACAAACAGCAACATATTCAGCAACGTAGGTGAATCAAACAATATTTAGAACGCTGATATGAACGGTAAGATATTAAAAAGCAATGACAAGGCTAGCCCAGAAGGCATTTCTGCAGTAAAAGAGCAGAAAAGGAAGGTGGTTAATCTATCTTCCCACGAATTAGATCCTGGAATCATAAGTCTCCTTAACAAAGGTTTAGGGTTCGCAATTGCTCCTAAAAACCTTCCTATTGAAAGTATGATTTGCAGCATAGAGGATGGGATCTATAATCTTTCGTTGGAAGATAAGGAAACCCTTAGACAGGAGTTTTCCCTCATTTTGAGAAAAGCCAAAGCTCCCAAAAGTAACCTAAGAAAAGAAGAACAAATTCCCTTTAAATCCTTACGAAACAATGATGAAATTTTGGTTCTCAAGGCAGACAAGGGAGGAGCAGCAGTAATCTTGGATAAGGAAGACTATGTCAGTAAGATGAATGAACACCTTAGATGTGGAAGTTACAAAAAGCTGAATAATAATCCCATTCCCAAGATTATGAAAGAAGTAAGGAAGACAATTGCAGATTCCAACCTTGATGATAAGTTGAAGAAGAAATTAATTCCTTCTTGCGAAACCATCCCAAGAATTTATGGTTTACCAAAAATCCATAAAGAGGGTGTTCCTCTTAGACCTATAGTCAATACCATTGGCTCCCCTACTTATGAGCTCGCTAAGTGCCTCGCTAGAATCCTTAGACCCTTTGTTGGGAATACTGATTCTTTCATTAAGGACTCTCAGGACTTTGTGAACCTTATTAAAAATGAGAGGTTAGACCCTAACGACATTCTTGTTAGCTTTGACGTAGTATCCCTATTCACCAAGATCCCTCTTGATGAAGCCATTCAGGTTATTAAAGATGTTACTGATCCAGGAACAACAAAACTGGCAAAAATTTGTTTACGATCGACTGTTTTCACCTTCCAAGGAGAATATTATGAGCAGACATCTGGAGTGGCAACGGGATCATCCCTTTCACCAATTGTAGCCAACTTTTACATGGAATACTTTGAAAGGAAAGCCCTTGAATCATACCCTTTGAAGCCAACTTGGTGGAAGTGATTCGTCGATGATACTAATATAAAATGGACTCATGGTAAAACAGAGCTTGACAAGTTTTTTATTCATCTTAACTCTATTTGTCCTAAGATAAAATTCACTATGGAGCTTGAAGAAAACATGAGCATCCCATTTTTAGATGTGCTCATTATCAGAAAGAATGATGGTTCTTTGGGTTATAAGGTTTTCAGGAAGTCAACCCACACTGAAAACTACCTCCACGCTAATTCCCACCATCACCTAGCCCAAAAGTTTGGTGTTCTAAACACTCTCGCCATCAGAGCCCTTCGAATTTCTGACTCTGAGCATTTGGATGAAGAAAAGAAGCATTTAGTCTTAGCTTTTAAAGGTATAGGCTACAACGAAAAAGAAATTAAAGCAGCTATAAAGAAAGCTGAAGGAAAGGTGCTATCTCATAAGCCTAAGGATCAAGACCAACCTCAGTATGGGAGGGTTTTTCTTCCTTATATTCAAGGAGTGACTGATAAAATTGCAAAAATCCTTAAAAAGAAAAACATAATCACGCAATTCTCAGCACCTGGAACTATTAGGCAAAAGATGAGGTCTGTCAAGGATAATATTAATAGACAACAGCTTAAGGGAGTCTATAAAATAGATTGCTCATGTGGAAAAAGTTACATTGGCGAAACAGGTCGATCCTTGTAGACTAGACTCAAGGAACAGGGAGCTGACATTAGGAATGAAAGGTCTCGAACCTTAGCTTTTGCAAAGCATTCCTCAAAAACCAAGCACCATCTCTGCTTGGAAAGGGCTTCAATTATTGCTCGAGAAGATAAACATCACAGGCAGAAGATCAGAGAAGCTCTTGAAATTATCAAACATCCACATAATCTCAACAGGGACAATGGTATTGAGATTAGTGGTAGCTGGCTTCCCTTAATCAGAAAGATTAAGAATGACAGTACATCTCAGGTAGAGCTTAACGGGTAAATTTCTCTTTCCCCTTCTAGCAATCAGTGGTTAGTTTCTTCTCTATTAGGTTTTATCTAGAACATTAATATTATTGATAATTATTAGCTATTAAGTATTAATTATTATTAATTCATTAACTTTATCTATTATTAATTATTAATTAGTATTAATACATTAATTTAATATTGTAAGATTACTAATTATTATTAACTCGCTAAAATTAATATTATTAATAAAATATTAGTTATTATTTATTACTAACACTTTAACATTTAATTATTAATTCTTATTGGTTAAATAATTAATAATTTTAATAATTTATCTATTAATAATAATTATTAGGTATTA
>APFE031605263.1:189952-212533 GCA_000404065.3 Pinus taeda | reverse complement strand
AAAAAAAAAAAAATTAAATAAAACAAAAAAAAGAACTGAAATAAATCTAAAAGCTAAAACAGAATTTACGATTCTAATTAAAACAAAACTATACAGAAATATACATTACCCTATCTTCCATAAATCAAAACGCAGCCCTAGTTATTGTTTGCTTGTGTGCAAGTTCTCGACAGCGGAGAAGTCTACGGATGGAGGGCGAAGGCAGCTTGATGGCAGGTTTGATGGCAGCGATGGTGGATGAAACGCAGGAAACCACGTTTTTTTTTTTTTTGCAGGTTTTGGAGCAAGGTTGCTGATGGTAGAGAGATTTGAGGATTTGCAGCGTGGGAATGAGTAGGCTGAGGGCAATGATGAGAACCACGGAACTGATAAATGTTTTGATTTTCTTTTTGCAGTTTGAAGTGGAGAAGAGATTGGGGGGAAGAGTAGTTCGAGCGATGGAGCTCACACAGGTTAGAGCGAGGATTAGTGTGAAGGGACGAGGATAATCAGCTCGATGGGAAAGCTTGCGTACAGGCAGCAAGGATAATTTGAATTTCCGTGCAGGTGGATTGGTTGCACGTGTGCAGCGTGGTAGCAAAATGTGTTTTCCAGGCTTGGAGAATGGAGGCCAAAGGGAGAATGTGATTGCAGCAGCATTGAGGAAATGAGACAACTGCGTGAGGGACAAAACCCCAGGCAAAATAAGCCTAAAAATAATTCTAGGCAACAAAGAAAATCGCAGCTCAATGAAACCCCCAAAAATTCCAGATTAAATTGTCTCGGATTTATTTATGAAATCCCTGCAAACTTTTCTCCAGATAAAAATTTAAAACCCTGGATTGCAAAAATGATGCACCTGCAAAGGCTATTTTCTGGGGATTTGGCTTCACAAAAAAAAAAAATCTTCTCAGAGCTGCAACCTACAATAGGAAAACAAAAACCCAGAAACTATATATGCAAGAATTAAAACTAAAACCCTACAGACCAGCTACAATATTTACAGTTTCATGACTCTACAACAGCCAGATTTGTTAATAATCCTCAATAATATTTTCAGAATTTCAGATTTACTATGAGATACTTCAGAAATCTCTCATGCATTCAAAAATAAACTTAAATGATAGACTCAAAATTGAAACTGGTTGGGCTCTACAAGAGAATGCTTTGCGGGAGTTGGCTGGTTCAGCCGAGAACTTCCCCAAACGTCCACTGATCTTCTCAATCTAGATTTCTTGCATAGCTCACTTCAACCATCAATAAAGATGGAAAAAACAGTACTAAATGCCAGATCGAATGAGATACCTGCCATTATTTCAAAAATTATATTATCATTCAAACCCTAGTAAGTGAACAAAACACCTGTGTTCAACATCACTCTACATCAAGCTATTACCAATCGCTGAAAACAAAATTATGCAAAAAATAAAGCAACTTGCAGCACTTCAGAAGAGTAACGCCAGCAAGATTTCAACCCCAAAGTCTTTCTTTATTTGCACAAAAAAAAGTTTACAAGAGAACTTTCTTCAGCGCAAGACTCACAAATCGAATGATCTCAAATGACCCCTAACACCCTATTTAAAGGAAAATTTTCCAACTGCTAGTTCGAGTGATCCATGTCAAAATGATCTCGATCGTCGATGAGGATTAAGATATCTTTTAATCTCATCAGTTGAAATTTTAATAAATTAAAAATCAAATTTTGCATTTGTTCTCCAAAATTTCGACTATTTATTAGTTTAATTTATTTTATTTATTTAATTATTTTTTTTTAATTATTTTTTTAAATCTTTTATTTTATTTTATTTCATTTTTATCTATTTTTTAATTTTTTCAATTTCTTTACTATTTTAATTTTTTATTTTTTGGATCCTTGAACTTAGCCTTTGGCAAAATTACCTAGGACCTAGGACTTGGGACTTATGAGGGGACTAAAACATTTTCTAACCCTCAAGACACTTTACATCATGACTTTTACAATTTTACATCCGAAGGGGGAAAACCCATTTGACATAGACCCTCATAGACCACCCAGTTCTGCAACTAAAAATAATCTAGCAGATTAACGCACTAGGATTCCCCTAAGATTCTAATGACAAAATTCATTCCGACTTTGGGGTTACGCTGAAGGAAAACTCTGCCGATCATGGATCGGTGAGACAAAAAACCTTCCGGAACGTAGATTATCACTAGAAAATTAGGTCCACCTAGGCAATTTACATACGACTCATATCTGCTAAGATTATTTACAGTTTACACATGCAGACTGGGTTTACAACATAACACGATTAGGTTGATGATAGGTAGTTGACACGTAGTGACCAATAGCACCTTCAAACTGTGTCTAATAATTTTTGTGAACCCAATGTCATTTGTCATTGAAATTTTCTATTGACAATACTAGATGGAGGCTAGAGGGAATATCTGTAAAACTCAGGGTTGAAAATATCCTATCTACAAGGCATGCTAACAAATATATTTGCCATTTGGGTTCAATATGGTAGTAGTTAAAATTGAAGAAGATACTAAGCTAATAACAAACAAATGGGTGGAGTTCTTTCAAAGGATTTACCAATTCAAGTCAAAGGACATGCTACCCCTCATTTCAGCAAGGGTACACAGATATTTTTTACTTTACATATCACCATTGTAAGCCCAAGGATACAAGTCAAAGCCTTGTAGACTACATGAGTCTTTATATTAAGGTGTCCTAGACCTTCTTATGGTCGGCTATGCATTGTAATATGCCAAATAGAATATTTGGCTAAATTTTCAACAAAATTCTTCATAAAAAGAAATTGTGTCCATTTTAACATAAAATTGCCACTTAAATATGACAAGTAAAACACGACATCACAAATAACACGATAAATGGAAACAAGCTCAGCTTTATTTTATTAATTGGATAGGGTTTACATGTAGATACAAACTGAAATAGCTGAGATAAATAATCTTGCCTCCAAATAATCTGCTGCAATACTAATCCAGGCCTCCTAGACTACCACTGAAAATATAACTCAATTTGAGGATCTGGATGACCCTCACTCCCATATTGTTGAAGCTTTGTGAAATTCTTGGGTGGAATCTCCTCAAGGGTGTTGGGTTTTCATCCAACACACAATAGTAAACCCGAGGGTTCTCGTCTTGGGGCTATAGAAGTTGGGAACTAGGTTCAACAAACCTCACCAAAGATAACATGCACAAATCCAAGGTGTCCTCAAATGATTCGCTCCTTTTATTTAATTATTATTTTAGTCACTTGGTCTTTTATCCATTTAGCACTTTTCCCTAGTTTAATTTAATTAAACCACCCTTTTAATATGGGAAAATGGTAAATCAGTCACCACCCCTCCTCAAGCTACTAAAAGTTGCTTCTCACCATCCCATCTTGTAGACCTCCTTGTTTTGATTCCAACAAGCTATTACATTGATAGTATTCAAAATCGGAACAAGTCCACTTATCAAACCGGGTTTCAAACCGGAACTAGTCAAAACGGGACTGGTCAAATCTCAATGAACCGATATTTAAAAAAATACACGAAATAATTAATTTTTAATGAAAAAACTATTTTTAAGATTTAAAACCATGATTCCAAACCAATAGAGGTGAATATATCAAAATGGCAGCGAGTACAATACATATCAGCAACAAAATACATAATCAATGAGGCATTAAATGGCCTCTAGAGTCCAAAAACAATGTTAAAACGTTATGGGACCACTGGCCTACTACAAGTCTACATATCAATGATCAACATGATCACTCATCATTATCAAAATCATCACCAGTACTAGACATGTTGGATCATCGACATGAGCTACATAAATAATTTGGTTCAGAGTTTGAGGACTCCTAAAACTCCTCTGCAACCTCAGTAATAGTTGTAGTAGTAGCAACAAAACTAGACATCAAAACTACAAATCACTGATCAACATGATCACTCATGAAACTCATCATTGATTCAACGCTACTAGAAATGGGATCATCAACAAGAGATACACAAACATCATCTAGCTCAAAGTCTTCAAAATTGGATTGCTCAATCTTATAATATGATAGAAATTGAAAAAGTTTAACATGTCTAACCAGTGATTTTGGTTTGAGTGAAGGGTTCATCTCCCCAATCTTATAATGTGGTAGAAAAAGATTAGCATGCCTAACCAGTTATTTTCCTTTGAGTGAAGGGTACATTTTTGTTAAGGCCATGGTAGAGGAGTTCAACAATCAATACCACCAACATCAACAAAGTTCAACAATCAATGCCACCAATATCAAGGTACTTAAAGGGCTTCATCCTCCTAATCAAATGTCAACCTCATACCCTCACGCGTGATAGAATCAAATGCAAACATTGCAAACCCCCAAACCATGAAATCCTGAAAACCATCAAGTCTACTGAATTTTGAGTGAAATCTAAAATTCTAGTTTCTCCATATGAAATACAATGAGGTTGAAAACACTCTCAAACATCCTGAGTCATTTCATGGTAATGTTAAAAATTTAAGTAAAATGATGAATTCCTTTATCTTTCATTTTCATCCTTTTATTTTAAGAATTTAACATTATCATTAATTGTCAGCGTTGCTAGGGTGGAGATTTGTGAGACAAATGAGAGGGGAGGCATGCTTTTTTTGGAGAGGTTATTTTTTTAGGGAAACAACCACAAGTTTCCCTCAAAACCGCTTCAAAACTCACAAAACCACATTATGTGGGGTCCACGACTAGTATGGCAATAAACCAACTGATTTATGACGAAACCGACCAGTTTATGGTAAAACCGATTGGTTCTATCATAAACTAGTTGGCTTATGTCCAGTCAAACCAAAAAACCAATGCGACCACTCAAATAACCCGGTTTTTCAGCCGGTTCGATGGCTTGGCCTAATGAACTGGTCGGTTTGACAAATTTACGGTTCGAACCGATTGGTTTTGAATACTATGATTACACTAAGGTGTTCTACCAACTATTCCTTTTGGAATGCCACCTTAAGTGTAATTAATTAATTTAGGCTTAAAGATAATTTTGTTTTACGGGAATTATCGAAATGCAATGGAACCAAAACCAAGTTGTGTGGAACTAACCCCGATGATGGAATATGGCATGTAAACTCCGGTAAACCCCATAAAGCTCCTCCAGAAGCCTCTAGGCCCGTTGATGGAGTATACCTGCTCCTGTGACCTGTCTACCACCAACCTTGAAAGTCCATCCTAACCATACCTAAGGGAATCCCAGAAAAGGGACATTACAAATCCTCCCACCCCAAGATTGCTTGCCCTCAAGCAATCAACATCTGCCTACCAGTCAAACAGTCCAGTGCAACTGAGGATCAAATACTTGGATCCCATATAAACCATTGTATAGTACCATATCGTTGTGCTACCCAATCATGAATGAATCCCTCATTTCATGGATCCTAAACCAATCTCTGATTCGTCTCACTACCAACAGATCCTCCTGGGTCCCAATGCTACCATGGCCAATCATTAGCATCCCTAACCCATGGCTCAAGTTGTGCTCTATCTTTAGCCATAGATGCAGCTCCATCAATCAAATACCAACTCATCACTTCTCTCCACTCCAACCCTTGGCATAGTCCAAGGTCAACTCCACCAAGCTGATGTTGGGCTAGTGCAATTGAATGTTGATGTACTGCTAGCTTTCATCCCATTTCTAGGTAGAGCATGAAGAATCTAAGGGCCCCTGTTGTACTAAGCCCCTGACTGCAAATATCACTCTATCAATAGGAAAACAACTCATCATCTCTCGCCAATCCTCTTCCTGTGGGAAGGAGAGAACGCATGATCACCAACACATGGTATATGCCTACTATGCCTAGTCTGCTCCATACCCAAATCAAATCGCTCTGCCTGGTTGATCTGATCAACCCATAACACTGGTCTAGAGGATACTACTCTCCTCTCTCCAATGCACATAGGTGACCCTAGTGTGCTGCAAGCCCTATCCATATACACCTGAAGTGGGCTACTCTGCATCACCAAAATATCCTCCCTCTTCTGATTGGAAACTTCACGCTCCTCCAGTCCATGGACCTCTTGCAAAATTGTCCAGTTAGGCTCCAACTCCTCCCGACTACTATCATCTGAAAGTTTTGTGGCTCGGCTGGATGTCTCCACATCTACTTGTTCCATATCAAGGACTAGCCCCTTGTCCATTCCTCTAACTTGAGCCTGCAATTGGCTCTCCCAAGATGACTCATTTTGCACTCTATGTATGTCATCCTCCACATGCCCATGTACTACTAGTTGCTCTTCATGTTGGACAAACTTTAGTGGTTGATCCCTCAAGTCCCTATGAATGTCCTCTTCTTGACCTTCTTCAACATGTTGTCCCATACATGCCCCCTCCTCATGCTGATAAGGATGAATAGACGAAGTGTTGTCCACTTCTTCATATGCATGCTCGTCAAATGAAAAATTAGTGTCACCGGCAAATTCTTCCTCTTCTTCATTATCTCCTTTTTCCCCTTTATTTGTGCATGAATGATTAGGCACTCAAGGCCTCTTGCAAATGAAGTAAAGACCCTTCCTTCTCCACTCATTCTTGCTACATGTTTGGATCCTAACATCCCCCATCTTCATCAATTCGTCCTAGGTCAGCTGCCTTCTGAACAACCTCCTATTTTTCTCAACCAACCCTTTGGCTAGCTCATAGACAGCTAGTGAGACAACATGTTCCTTCCTCCAAATGGCCAACAAGTTTGACTTGCAAACGACACTGCCTTCAACTATTAATGAAGATAAGATATCTTGCATGTTGGCCTTTACTTCCTCATGGCGATACTCTTTGATGTTGGTGAAGAAGAATTGGCACATTTGAAGGATCAGATCATCCTGTTCTAGATCAAGCCTGACTACGTAGGATCTTATTTTGGCCATTGTGTCTAGGATTACAAACCTCCTATCAAAGGTTGAGCTCTAGGTGTCATGCAATCCTAGATAGCACTCCACAATCAACCAAAAGACCATCCTCATGATGTCATCATTGTAGGGAGATAAGGGTGCTACTATCCTTAGAATTTCACTAAGACATGAGGCTATTGTGAGCTTGATTTGTTCACATGGATGCTCCAGGAATCTAGTTTGTATTAAAGCAAGCATAGATAGCTTAAGAGCTCAATTTAAACTCCAACCCGATTGTTCCACCTTGGAAAGATAGGATTGTTGAATTTCCAGGGCACTAGAGAATCTAGGTTGGGGCTTACAATCTCTAACACAACCAACTCAAATGCCACAGCAAGACTACTTTGCATAGTGGAATTAAACACAACAGTAAATCAACTAGTGCACAATGGAAAACCTTTTACAAATTTTCAACCCAACTTCGTTATAAAAATCAATCTTTAATACAACAGTCTAGGGCTCCCATACCAGGGATCATGGCCCTCATACAATCATTGATACAAGTCAATACAACTAGGGCTTGGTGTCAATCCTTTGACAACCAATCAGCCATTAACAAGATACAGTTGACTTACTTGTTGATATAATCGGACTCAGCTCCTTTCGATCCATGTTCCTTGAACACAATTGTTGGTCCTTCTGCTTTGAAACTATAGCTCCACCAAACTGCCTCTATCAGTCAGCACACATCCTTTAGGTCACTTAACACGGCTTCAAATGCTTCTACCCTCTAGTCGATCCCTAGTCCATCAAGTCATTAACACATAGGGTCTTCTTGTAACTATTCACAACTTTGTTTGTGAACAACTCTTTCACTGCCCACTTCTGCCTTCCTCTACTGCTATATGAAGACATGTCAAGGGCTTGGAGGTTGCCCACTACTATTGTAGATGTCCTTATCTTATTAGCAAACTAGGGTTGAGTATTAAGCCCACTTGGTTGCCCCTTCTTCACTTCAAGGTCTCAACTGTTAGGGCATCAAAGAATGCACAACCAGCTCTTTGGTTGCTCACTTCTGCATTCCTCTATTGCTATATGACAACAATTCAAGGGCTTGGAGGCTACCCACTACTGTTGTAGATGTCCTTCTCTTATCAGCAAACTAGGGTTGATTATTAAGCCCACGTGGTTGGCCCTTCTTCACTTCAAGGTCTCAACCCTTAGGATATCAAAGTCTGCACAACTAACAACTGCTCTTTATCCTTTAAGAGGTTGTACTTAGGGCTTTCGTACAAGCCACTACCACCCTCCCAAAACTTCTTTGTGACTACTCCAAACAATTGCCCAAACTGGACCACAACACCTAGCATTCATCAATCACAAAGAGACAAACACATAACTGTCCAATTCATCATCAGTTGCCTTGAATTCTCCACAAATCTGAGCACAAAACTTGAGGTAACTGCCTTCTGGATAGGGTTCCTAATCTGCCCTAATTCAGACTGTTCAACCTCATTAAGACTGGCATAACCTTCTCTCAAATCACTGTGCGGGTCCCTCAACAAATGTGGCTTCCCTCTAGCAATGTATTTGAACCTTCAGCCCTCTACAAGCTATGAACTGTGAAAATTTCATCTACTGCAGCAACTGCAAATTATTCTTCTAACTGTAAATTTAATTGTGCAGTTTATTTGCTACGGCAAACAATGAATAAAATCACAACTACAATTTTCACTATAAAACTACTACAGAAAAATAGAAAGTTGTAAACTGAGAAATTCTAGCATACGCACAAAATTTTGACACGGTTATTTCTGGACAGTCTTCCCCGGAAAAACCCAACTTGGGAAAACTAGTGCAACAGATCAGGGTTTTATTTTTATTATGCAGCATAAATTTTGAGTACAATAAAATGATGCCAAATTGGTGTTTCTATCTTAGAGAAACATTGGCCAAAATATCTGAGGGAATTTTACCCTCCTCTCCAAGCAATCTTGGCTCAGTCTGGGCTAAAAAACTAACTCCCAAAATGATCTGCGCCAACCTCTGCGCAAGCCCTACACAGTCCCTTGTACACTCAGCCCAGAACTCCCTCTGAATAAGACATCTTACCTGTCTCTGTTGTTGGAAGTCACTGGCTAGACCCTCTGGAAATTTCCCAGCTTCTAGCACCTGAAACAACCCGCTCCACTACCAAATCATACGGCCCCTCTTGAGGCACTGCACAACCCGTGCGTAGCCTCCTGGAGAATAATTTCGGCCTCCTCTTCTGACTCTTCCAGAACTGGAAACTCCTCCATAAAATCTCTATGCTACCCCTCTGCCACCTGCTACTCAATCTCATAGCTGAATCACCTGCTACTAGGAAATCAAACTGCCTAGATCACTGAGCATCTGCAACTAGTGTGTTTCCATCTACCCATCGACTTCTTCTTATAATCCTCTATTGGAGCACCAACGACCAAGATTAAAACTTAATCAAAGACCTAGATTAATTTCTTGTCAATCCGTGTGAGTTTCTAGATGATTCTCACCTTATCTATTTTAATACTGATTAATTAACCATATTCCGTAAGTTTAAACTTAGGAAATATTTAAAAATCAATTAATAATCTAATTGAAACACTTCTAGTTGGAATTTCTAGAAACAATTTCTGGGTTATGGAGATCTCATGTGTTTTAGCCTCTCCACAAAGTTTTGAGACTAGAACACCTCTGATGCTAGAAAAACTAACACTCCCTCTTAGCGAGGAAGGTGTTCTAGTGTTGCACCACCACTGCTACAACACCCTATCCCTGTATCACCCCTATGTCACACTGTTGATGTCTAGCTCGCAACTTTGATGTTGCATCCATAGTTTTAAAAACTGGAACCGGTTACCGGACCGATCCCACAAATAAATCGGGTTTCATGCGGAAACCGGTCAAACCGGGACTGGTCAAATCTCAATGAACCAGTTTTTTAAAAAATACATTAAATAATTAATTTTTAATGAAAAAAACTACTTTTAAGATTTAAAACCATGATTCCAAGCCAATAGAGATAAAATATGCAAAGTTTTCTCAACTATATACCATGTAAAGGTGAATATATCAAAATGGCACTGAGTGCAATACATATCATCGACAAAATACATAAGCAATGAGGCTTTAAATGGCCTATAAAGTCCGAAAACAACGCTACAAGCTATGAGGCCATTGACCTACTACAAGACTACAAGTCTCACATGAACAATCATCAAATTCATCACCACTACTAGACACAGGATCATCAACAAGAGCTACATAGACATCATCTAGATCAGAGTCTGAGGATGCCTTAGCCTCATCTGCAACCTCAGTAGTAACATTGCCACCAATAACAATGGAAGTGGACCGAATGGAAGCACAAGATGGTCGAGTTGCACGACTAGTGTCTTCCATTTGTTGTTTGCCTTTACTTGACGCGGCTACTAATCCTGGTTCTGATGGTGCTACCAAACCTGCTTCACTCCCCCCTAATGCCATGTCAATATCAAAATCAGCATCAAACTCAAGATCTTCAGTCTCCTCCACCCATTTTGATGTTGGATCAATATCTTCCAACATAATGGGATCTAGATCAGGTCTTCTGTTCATCATTTGGTTGCGCCTTAGTCGAAGGTTGTATTGCATGAAGCAAGATCATTTAACCATTTTCGTTCCAAACGGTTTCTCTTCTTCGTGTGTATGCGCTCAAAAACAAAACCATTGTGCTCACAACCTGAAGCACGGCAAGTTTGGTTGAGGACTCTAATTGCAAACTTTTGCAATTGAGGACATTGGGTGCCAAATGACTCCCACCAATGTGTTGCAAAGAAAAAGACATTAATTAGTAACTTAGTTCATTTCATTACTTATTTACAAGTTACAAGTATTTATAGATAATTTGAATTATAAATTTCTAAATAATTTAACTTGAAAAGAAAAATAAATTGGAATTTTGATCCACATCTTTGCCAAGTTTTTGCCAAAGGTACCCGCTGCCATACTGAAAAGAGTAAGTTGTTCATGTATTTCCAACTGGTTTGCATGGTTAGGGACCATGCAATCAGTCAATCCATCTCTAACCTCTCCAACCTGTAGATCTCCTAGTCAAGCTTTATAATGATACTTTGGGTTCAAAAAATACCTAGCTACATGTATAGGACGATGGAGTTGATTATTCCATCTATTATCAATGATCTCCCATATACAGCCATATTTAGCTAACTTATCCTTATAAGTTTCCTGTATCTGCTTCTTTTCCTGATCCATAGCCTCATAAATGTAGCCTATGGCCAATTTTTCCCCATCCACCATCCTTAGCACCTTAACAAGGGGCTCAGTAATTTTCACAAGCTATGCAGAACTTTTCCAAAAATAATTGTCAAAATCTTTCTTTTTGGTGTCTTTGTCATCTTGTCTATGAGTCCACCGAGATTCAGCCCAATCATCAGAAGAAAGCATTTCTGCCGGTTTTTTTGTTGAGAAATTGAGACATTGCAACGTGAGGAAGTGAGTTGCAAATCTCGTAATTGCAGGCCTAACAAGCTCTTTTCCCCCATTGTTTTTCCTCATTAGGCTCAATACCCATGAGTGGTTGTAGATGTATTTTGTAATGCATTTGGCATGCTCTACAGTGTTTTTTACTCACTCCACTTTGCCTATGTCTTCAAGCATGAGGTCTATGCAATGTGCAACACATGGAGTCCAAAATATGGTCTTATATTTGGACTCAAGCATCTTTCAAGCAAGAACATAATTTGAGGCATTATCTGCGATGACCTGCACAACATTCGGTGTCAAAATTCCAAACTAGAATCTGATTGCAGCAATTGGAAATTATTCTCCTAATTGTTAATTTAACAATTTATTTATTGTTTGCTACAACAAACACTAAATAAATCACATTGCAATCTACACAAATAAAACTGTGAAAGAATAAACACTGGAAGAAATGCTAGCACACACACATAAAACAACACAGTTATTTTTGAACAAATGTCCCTGGAAAAACCCAACTTGGGAAAACCGGTGTAGCAACTGAGGGTTTTAGTATTAAGCAATAGTGAAATAATTTGAGTACGACTGGATGTCGTAACTGGCAATCCTATAGAGAAATACTGGCAAGAAAAATCTAGTTAGGAAAAACCCTCACTCCACAGGGAAATCCAAGCTTTGACCTTAGCTCAAATTGAGTTGTCCAAACTGGCTCTACACAGCTACCGCGTCACACTAGCGCAGTCCCTTCTGCACTCAATTCGAACCAACTTTTCCTCAAGTCGTCTGGTCTATTATTGTCTGGGAAAATGTCTCTCTTGGCCTCCAAAACCTTTGTTTAGTTTCTAGCACTGAAACTCGTCTTTCCCCAGCAGAATCGAAATTGCTTCTAGAGGCTTCTACGTCGCCTCGACGTCAGCCTCTTTGTGGCTCTTCTACCTCTTTGTAAATGCACTCACCAGATCTGGAATCCTTCCTCAGGCATCATTGTCTCTGCCCCTCTCTCGTTGCTTCAATCTCACTAGCTCTCTCTCTGACAACTGAATGCTGCCACTGAAGAAATCGATCTGCTCATGAAATCAAACTACTCAAGTGTCTTCTCCAAGTGCCCGTCGACTTCTTCTTATAATCCTTTGTTGGGATTCCAACGGCCAAGATTCAATCTTAATCGATGGCTAGGATTAACTTGAAGTCGATCCGTGTGAGTTTCTACATCATTCATGCCTTGACTTAATTAATTCTAATTAATTAACCAAACTCCCTAAGTTTAGACTTAGGAAATATTTAAAAACTGACTAATAATCTAATTAAGTCATTTCTAGGAGGAATTTCCAAAAAAGATTTCTGGTTTTGGAGATCTCCTGTATTCTAGCCTCTCCACAAAATTTCGTGGCTAGAACACATCTGATGCTACAAAAACTAACATTCTGCTCCCTCAATTCCTGAATAATCGCATCTAAAAGCTCAAATAGAAGGGTTGCATCCTTCACCTTATCAGATGCATCAACTAATCTCAAAAACATGGTTCCTTGAGGGCAAGAAACAAGGAAAGTAATGATAGTGTGGTTCTTTCCATTGGTCCATCCATTTGACATGATGGAACAACCTGTTTTGAGCCATGACTCTCTATACTCAACCAAATACTCATCAATGTAAGAAATCTCTTTTTGCAAAAGAGCTCCCCTCAAGTCATGCATAGTAGAGCCTTTGAAGCCCTTTCTTGCAGCTATAACAAAGTCCCACATAGCTTGGTAATAAGGTGAGCGAGCAACAGTAAATGGGATATTTGCATCATACCACCATCTAGCAATGTATTGATAAGAAGATTCTTTACATTGTTTTTTCCAATGTTTATCCAAAGTGGGTTGACAACTTCGCTGGGAGGAAGTGGGATTAGCAGTTTCAGTGGTGGAAGATGATGAGAAATAACTATAGATGTTTGTTCTCTTTGTTCCTTTAGATAGTTGGCCAAGAGAAGGAGGAACATAGTGAAAGGGGTCATTGGTGGAAGGGATAGAAGAGGAGCCTTGAATCTCATAATCATCAGACCCACACTCTTTCATGGCTTGTAATAATTCCCTTTTCCTTGAAATTTCTTCTTGAATGGCCTTCACCCTAGCCTTATTCTCCTCAAACTTTTCAAGCTTAGCAAGGTATTTTGCCCTAACAGGACCTGCCATCTGTGTTGTTGTTGACACTGTTGTACTGCTACCAACCCTACATCTGCACTGCAACTCCCTCTCATCTTTTGTTGTTGCAATTGTAACTGAGAAGCATCCAAAATAATTTGTCCCTGCTACTAAAATGGGTTCGGATCGGCTTCACTTCTAGTGAATCTCAGCTTCATCAGATAGTTATCAATCCTCCCATACCAAGCCCGGGGTGCTTGCTTCAAGCCATAGAGAGCTTTCTTCAACCTGCATACATGAGATTCCCAGTCATGAACCTCAAACTCCTCGGGTTGTTCCACGTAGACTTCCTCTTTGATCGAACCATGCAAGAAAGCAGTCTTGACATCCATCTAATGTAGGTTCCATCCTTGCGAGGCAGCAAGGGCTATGATCGAGCAGATGGTGGTGTATCGAGCAACAGGTGCAAATATCTCATCATAATCTACACCTTCCTTTTGAGAGGAGCCTCAAGCAACAAAGCGAGCCTTGAACTTTTCTGCACTTCCATCAGCTCCATGCTTGATTTTGTAGAGCCATTTAGAGGTGACAACCGATTTGTCCTAGGGTCTAGGAACCACATCCCAGACATCATTCTTGATAATCGACTCGTATTCTTCATTCATAGCATCCTTCCATGCTTCTTGCTTTACGGCTTCTTCGAATGATGAAGGCTCCTTTTGAATGATAGTGCTCATGACGATCAAGTATCCTTAATACTTGTTTGGCTTCTTACTTTCACGGAAGGTCCCCCTTGGTGCAATATGTCTCTCGGCATCTTCAAGAGTCTCCCTAAGCCATGAGGGTCTCCACTTGGAAGAGGAGGGCTCTTGAGGAGGAGGATCAATAGGATCCATAGGTTCAACAACATCTGGCATTGTTTCATCTTCTTTTGCACCCTATTTTCCGATGTCAGCTTCTTTGTCCTTCCATGGGATAGGAAGGTTGTTGATCTTGCTGAGGGCCATATCTTCGTCAAAGGTGACATCATGACTTATCTCAACTTCCCTTTGACTAGCCACATAAATTCTATAACCCTTAGAATTTTCACTATAGCCCACAAAGACCCCTTTCTTCCCAGATGCACCCAATTTGCTTCTTTTCTCTTTCAGCACATGAAAATATATGGGACTTCCAAAAATTCTAAAATGAGAGACATCGGGTTTCTTACCAATGAACATTTCTTCGGGAGTCTTGGAGTCCAATGCTTGATGAGGGCATCGGTTTTGAACATACACAGCGGTATTTGCAGCTTCAGCCCATAGGAACTTCAAAAGCCCTTGATCATGAAGCATGGCACGAACAGCTTCTACAATAATATGATTCTTCCTTTCAGCTACACTATTCTGCTTGGGAGTGTATGGTGTTGTAACTTGTAGTCTCCCTCTTAATGCCAGCTTCTCTCAATAATCATGAAATTCATTTGATTCGTATTCAGCGCCATTATCAGTCCTCAATATCTTGATTTTCTTCTCGGATTGGTTTTCGATCATGGCTTTGAAGTGACGGAACCAGGTGAACACTTCATCCTTCTTTTTCAAGAAGTAGATCCAAGTCATGTGAGAATAATCATCCATAAAGGTGAGATAATATAAGTATCCTCCCAAAGAGCTTACAGGCATCATACCAGATATGTCGGAGTGGATCAATTGCAATATATATGTGGTCTTGCTATTACTTGAAGGGAATGGTCCCCTTGTAAGTTTTCCTTCGGCACATCCCGGACATACACCTTCATGCTCTACTTTGAACTCGGGCATACCTGTCACCATCTGTCTCACATTGGGTAGAGCCTCATAATGAAGATGGGCAAACCTTCGGTGCCATAGTTCAGATTGTAGAGATGTGTCGCAAAACATGCTTACCAATGGACTCCCTCCAACTTGATACAAAGTGTCAACCCTGAACCCAAGAGTAAAATCATCTTAAAATTTCTTTTTCAAACACGTACCTTTCCATCGATGAATGCCACCTTGTATCCTTTGTCTTCCATTGCCAAAATGGACACCAGGTTCTTCTTGAGATCAGGTACATATAGTACTTCTTGCAAATGAATAGTGTTACCTTGATTCAATTGGAGGGTAACATTCCCTACTCCCTTGACGGGATAGGTGGCATCGTCTCCAAGGATAATCTCCAAGTTTGTCTCCTTCTCTATCAGATTAGAGAGAGCTTCCTTGTATCTAGTGAAGTGCCTTGAGGCACCACTATCAATTATCCAATTCCCTAAAGTGTCCGGTGGAGAGGTAGTGGAGAGGGCCGATATAAGATGGTACTCCTTTTGCTTATTGTTAACAACATTTGATTCTTCATACCTGGAGTTCCTTGCTTTCTTGGAGGGTCGACCATTTCCTTGATGTCTCGCATTCCTTTCTCCCTTGCCATAGGACCTGCCATTCCTTTGATTGTTGTGGTTGAAGTTGCCCCTAGATTGATTGTGATCATAATCATGCGATTTGTCCATTCTATTTGGACACTCCCTTGCATAGTGGCCAAACTTACTGCAAACAAAGCACCTACCCTTCCTTCCTCCCTTAGATCCAGGCTTTCCATGTAAATGACCTTTAGACCCTGCATTATTTCTCCTTTTGGCATGAGCAGAGAAAGAAGTGGGGTCGCTTCTATTAGAAGGCATTTCTTGCTCCACCATTCTTGTTTCTTCTTGAATGCATCTTGACATCAATTCTTCAAACCTTGGAATTCGATCATTATTGAGAATAGTGGTTCTAAATATATACCACTCAGGTGGGAGTCCTCCAAGGGTAGTGATAGTAAGTTCCATTTCAGGAACGATCTCTCCAATAGAAAGTAGATCATTCTTCATCTCAGTGATCCTTAAGAAGTAGGATTGAATATCCTCGTCCTTGCCCTTCTTAATATCCTTCAACTTATTTTTGAGAAATAAAATTTGATCAGCATCACTAACCTTGAACATGTTGACCAACCTGTCGTAGATCTCCTTAGAGGTGTTCAAATCTGAGATGTAGGCCACTAGACGCTTGTCGATGGAATCTCTGATAACCTTTTTCACTTTGACTTCAGCCATATTGTACTTGGTCTTCGCAGCAGCCGGTGCATTTGAAGGAGGCTCAGGGATTTTACCTTTCACATAATCCAACACTTATTGTTCTTCCAAGGTCAAATCAAGAGACATCTTCCATCCATGATAGTTAGATTTTTCACGGAGCTTGTCTTCAGTCGGGAAGTGGGATGAGGAACCCATTGAGCCTTTTGTCCTTGTCCAACTGTCTTTGGTGATTGCTCTTTCACTCTTGCTTGGGCTTTGTCTTCACCTCAGCTCTGATACCATGTTAATTTTAGGTAACAATGGTATGTTCTATGCTTAAGAGCAATTTACTTCAATTTCTTTATTAGGCCAATATCAATATCCAATTTAGCAATCACATCAACATGATAGTAAAATATAGATGGAGGAGAAACATAAACAGTAGAAGACAAGCCAAGACAAGAGGACACAAGATGTGGCACCAGCCAGGGACAAACACCAATGTGGGGAAATCCTTGATCAATTCTTCTTATATTCTTCAATAGTTTAACAGAGAGATAATACAATTTACAAATCTGATAATTTATGACCGCAGCAGAAAGCCCTAACCAGAAAAGTCAACGTTGGTCAAACAGGGCAGAATTCTTCCTCTAATCAACTCAGTCAAACCCAGTCAACTTCAGCCTCCAACAACAAGTCTAATCAGCTCAAAAAAGTCCGAAAAAGTCTATTCAAACTGCGGCCAGCCCTAGGACAGTCAATGCTAGTCAAAGGAGAGGTCAGATTGCCTCGACTTTAGTGCCCAATTCTGCGGCCTGCTAGGACAGAGAAACCTCACCCAAACTGCAGTCAAAATAGGTCAATGCTTGGGATCAACGTAGTCAAACAGCCTCCCTGCAGCTCAATCAACGTTGGTCAACGCAGTCAACAGAATTCGTCCTTCTTCCTTCACACGTGTGAGAGAAAGTTGCTCAGATATGCATACCCAATCACAAGAGGAGAGAGAGAAATGTGAGATGAGATGATGATGATAATGACTTAAGGTCTCCTCCTTTTATATGCAACGTTGAGGATGAGTTGGGGGTTTGAATGCATGTTTTCCCTGCTGGCCGACCTTAACAAATTGTCCATAATATAAATAAATTCATATCTTCCTTTTTACATGTCGGAATCGGATGATCTTTTGATCAATCCTACACCTCTCAGAGAGAGGAATCCATGAAAAATATCAGTTATCATAAATAAGATGAACCGTGTGGAGTTTGGCCCTAGTTGCCAATTTTAAGGAGGCCACAATTTAAATTATTAAAAAGTTTAGATTATTTTATGAGGGGCTACAAATATTATGAATGTCATCATTAATCAAAGCGTCGAAGTATTAATTGGGATATGGATTAAATTTTAATATTCATTCAAGCGGACATTTGGAAAGGCCATGTTAAATTAAAAAGGTGACCGCATTGAGAAATTAAGATTCCAGGACCATTGTTTGGCCAAGGTCACAAGTTGATTGTGGAGGAACCACAATTCGTCAAGCAACCAAATTTTCCATATCATGGGGCTGAGATTACAGTGTCGTGAAGCACCAGGGTCAAAGCCTGGGCGTTGTCATCTCTGTTGGAAAACGAATTTTCAGTTGAAGAAGGGCGTATTTATCTCTGTGAAGGCTAGCATATTTCACTGAAATGGTGAAATGAATGTTGGTTGAATGGATCAATTATTTTCTTGATACAGGTGTCACTGTCAACCAAATTGAGGCTGAAACTATTAATTCCTATAACTAGCCATGGACATTTTCCTCGAAGTAGGAACCGTGATCATGTTAATGCAAATCTTTTCCTTAAAAGAGCCAACTGCTTATTTAGTGAAGCCAGAGTAAAGTAGAAGCCAAGTGTAAAAATGCGGGCATTAAAGGACCGAGATCAGTCACCGTCGATTACTCAGAGTTCTGGGCCATGATTTTATTTTTAAGGGAGTCGAAGATTATCATCATGCTGCTCACATTCCCTCTGGTAATCCAGTAAAATTTCCAACCGAGCCACCTGTTGCCCTAACTGAGTTGTTGGAAAATTGCCTCTCGGTTAGCAATTGATTAGAGTGGGGAATATCTCAAAGCACGAGTCATCATTATCTCTCGAAGAGCAAGACACGAGTTGAGTATCCATTCTCTAGAGTCGTTTCTGTTGAGGAAAGAGGCCACTGAAAGGGTCAAGTTCCTATAGCAAAGAGGTCAAGTTCAAGTTTAAAACACATTATGGAGACCATTTATTTCTCAAAAATTGGAGGTCGATTAATTGTGTGAAGTTGAATTCCTTCTTCAAAGGAAATAAGTGTTTCAAAGTTCAATTTTCCAGGATTCCATCACTAAGTTAGGGACGAATTTGGCATTCATTTTGGAAATCGATGGGCAAGCATCACAGTGGGTCGCTTGGGTTAGCTGTAGCCAACGTTTTATTCCAAGGCTGAGCCGAATGATCGGAGATTTGGGCATTAGGGCTGAGAAATTGAAGTACACACTTGGAGTAATATAACCCAAATTCTGGAGCCGAAATCATGATGTTGTAGATTGGAAGATTGTCCGCAAGGTTACCTGAGTGCATGATAGATCAGCAGTGTGGGGCAGAAACTGTGTATATCTGGTGTGCATCAGCGATGTGCTAAGGATGCTTGTAGCAGGATATGTGCCGACAGAGACAAACTTTTGGGAGCCACCAAAAATTTTGCAAAGCTAGATTATACACAAGGAGATTGTATCCTTGTAGGAGCTGAGTTACCAACAGAATTACCAATCAAGCTGTTATCTAATATCAAGATCCATTTCTCCTGTTTGTTTTCTTGCGTATTCAAATTTTAAATGAGAAAGGACTACTCCATGGGTATCATTTCCAAAATATTAGTAATATGTAGTAAGGGGCATAGAACTGTTTTGAGATCTATAGGCACATTTTGAAGCATTAAATACGTCTTTTGAACCCCTAGGAGACTTAAATTTGATGCATATGGTTCACGGTATTCATTTACTAAAGTTGAAAATATGAAAAAGCCCCTACAACAGTTTGTCCTCAAACTATTTGACAAAAAAACTCCCTGAGGAAACTAACAAACCTAGAACACAGTGGCTTCATTATCTCAGAAGTTCTTGTCATCATTAAGCTAAACCATGGAGGAAATTGTAAATAAATTGAACAGATTAAACAAGGCAGAGATATATCCCTTGAAACACCATGCACCCAGGCAAGACAACAAACCTTTCTTGAATGGGGTCTATGCCATTCTTCAGAAAGGGGAAACAAGAGATGTGCAGAAGGGGCAAGAAATAGGACACAAAATCCTTGCACTTGGGACAAATTTAAAATGCATGAGGATCACATGGAAAGTCCTTTTCAAACTTGATGATCCTTTCTAAGATAGAACAGTGGGAGGGGAAGAAGTTGATGTGGGCTTTGAAACCATCCATGCTAGCTTAAATATAGCCCAAGTTCTTGGAGGAACCTTGTGAAGGGGTCAAACTTCCAGTTGCATCATGTCTCAGTAACATTATGAGGTTGACCGCACCCATACCTCCTTTCAATGATAATGTTATGAGGAGAATTTTCAAGTTGATAATAGAGACCCTTCAAGACTTAGATAACACTATGGGTCTTACCTTTGGGAAAAAGCTCCGAATTTTGGAGGATATGGCCAAGCTCCGAACCTATGACATCATGTTTGATCTAGAGTGTGATGACCTGATTCTTCAAATGTTCCAATCCTTTTTTAGCATTAAGGAACAACACCCTGACATGGTCAAAGGAAACATGTTGTGCATTTCGTCTTCAGTTATGGGGGATCATAATGCCATTTGCAACGAGTTGCAAGCTGGATTGTTGACCATTTGGAGGAGAGAATAGTTAGTTACGCTTGTTTCTTATGAATTGGTTGAAAGGTTGGTTGAGCAAAACATGGGGTTGTTCAGGAGATAGTTGACAAGGGAGGAGTTGCTCAGGTTTGGGGGATCATGTAGAAGGAATGAGTTGAGGAGGGATGGACTTTGTTTCATCTACAGGGGACCTTGGGGACCTGACCACACATGCTGAGGAGATGACAAAAGTAGAGCAAGTGGAGATTCCCTCTGACCTTCAGGGCAAGGATTCTTATTTGGACGAGTCCATGGGTTCATACGAGGATGCCTTTGAGGACCATGAGTCATGTAGAGACGTTGACAACAGGCCAGATTTATATGATGAGCAGGCAATGCACCCCATGGGAGACATTCAGGATGATGAGTCACCAGTGGTGATTCAGCATGAGAAACATATGGTGGAGCATGAGTCGACTGAGGAGGATGATGGGCACAGTATGCATGATGGGCCTTTCAGGGCAAGCCAGTTGGAGGTTCATATTGAGCCCATGATGGAGGAGGTTGAGCAGCCACCCTTGGGGTCATCCATTGATGAGGAGCAGACAGATGTACAAACAGCTAGCAGGGGGGCAGTATTTACAGACACTTGTCCTGAGGAGGTTTTGGAGGCTGACAGGATAGTTTTGCAGGTGATAAGTAGACCAGAGGAGTATGGTTCTTTCAAACAGATGAGAGAGGATCTTCTAGAGATGGTGTTGCACCCATCTTTGGGCCTACCCACTGATGAGGTGCCGATAGGTGCAATGGCAGCCAACAAAGCTACAGTGTTTCTAGGTATCAGCCCTCTCAAGGAGTACATAGACAAGGCGTGTAGCACAGTTTGGCCACTTGTACCCATTGTAGGGAGAGAAGTGGGGTTCTCTCAATGGATATTGTCGATTGACCAAGTAGAGCAGCATGAGTTGAGCGTGGACTAGCATCAGCACAGTAGACTTGTTCCTTACACCAGGGTCCATGCCTTAGATTGGTAGGAGATCATGAGTTGGTATCCTTTTGATGGAGTATAAACCTTAGTCTGGGGCACAGTACAGCAAGGATACTTAGATGAGGGAGTTACTACATGTTTCAGTGGGCAGTGGTGTTGAAGATAATGTAACTAGGTTCGATATTTACAAATGTAATTTTGATCTTTGTGCTTGTCAAGAAAAAGAAATATTATTTTTGTAAATTATAAGAATGAGTTTCTTGCTCATTCCATAGGTCTAGGAAAGTCCAAGAGTCAAAGTCATGTGTAAAAATCTCTTCTTTGAGCATATATGTAAAATGTATACAAGTCTAGAACAGCCATCCAAGACAAGCACAATCCTCCAAGACAAGCATGAACAAGTCTGCCTGCAAAACGATGAAGAAAATAGTTAAGTCGGCCTCAAAATGTATATTGAAGAACAGTCATGTCAGCTCAGTTAAAGTGACATATCTATTCATGAATACAAGTCGGCTTACCTACAGGACAAACCACTATATATACCCAATAGGGCCTGCGCAAAATTGTGAGAAGATAACTCGGGTTTCTCTGAGATTCTTCGTGGGTACAGCTATAGGATCTCGGATTATTAAAAGATAATTACAGTGAGTAAGACTTCGCAATATCAGAAGGCATCAAGCTCTTCGGATGGATGACATAAAGAAGATCTCAATGACTCTGTTGTCGCACAGATTGACACGACAACGCTCAGACCGGGGGCTGTCACTCTGATCCCCGATCCCTCCGTTTAAGCCTGTCTCCCGCGGCTAAGGGGGGTAGACCCTGTGAGATAATGAAGACCAACTTCCAAACAGTTGGTTGGGAGACACGAGACACGATAAGATAAGCACTAGATGAATTTGATTAGCTAGCAGACCAGTGCCTTGAGAGATTATTAAATCGATTACTTGTTAGATGATTATAGAAACATGAAACGTTAACAGCAATCATTTGTCATCAGCTAGGACGACATCCAGCAACTAAAAACTTCGACAAGATAAATGCCCAAAACCACCACAAGAACTAGATATCAATTTCGCGTCTCGCCTTGAAAGCTCAGATCTCAGCATGAAAGATAGTAATTGAAAAACACAACTGAATCTGGCAAGAATAATTTTCCACGATGAATTTTTATGGCTTTTCTCGACAAAATTTTAACTTGAAACAAAATTTAAAATTTAATCTAAAAAAAAAAAAAAA
>APFE031605263.1:152708-189490 GCA_000404065.3 Pinus taeda | reverse complement strand
GAAACGTGAAGACAAGGATCAGGATAGAAATACCGATACCAAAGGATGCCCTACGCATCAGATGTGTTCATATTAAGTGCATACTGAGCATTGCCTGCTTTCAGGCAAATCTGTCGTCTGCTTGTCGGATGTACCATGTCCAATTTTGCATATGGTAGGACTCTTTCTTATCCGAAAATCAAGCTGCTCGCGGCCGTCTGATGCATCAAATCTTCTTCTTATTTTCTTTCTCTTGCGCTTTTTCTTTCTGGCTGGCTAGATTACTGATGACCTGGAACTTTCTGTTTCAAAGCTCTTAGATGAAGTATGTAAGATATGCGTGACATATTTTTCTTCGTCTTGCATCTGATCTTTGTCGTTTTTAAATTTATCTGGGTCACCTTCAATCAACCACCTTTCTATCGAACCAATGACCTCATCATAGTAAGATGGAGCTTGTTGCGACAAATGAGAAGGCTCCTGATTTATATGGCTAGAGTGTTCAACTTTTATAGCACTGATTTCCCTGGTATGATCTTCTTCCATGGTCAATAACTTTTTCTGAAGATATATCTGATTAGCTTCCATATCTCTTATTATTTTATCGTCTTTTTCCTTTATGATCATCAAGCAATGCTGCATAGAGTTTATCTCTTCCTCATGATTTGCTTGCATGGTAGCCAACTGATTATTATGATCAAATGTCATGATAGTCATTTCTTCATCCATAGTTAATAGCTTGTTTTGCATAGAATTGATTTGGCTATCATGATTAGCTTTCATGGTCACCATATTTTCCTCTAAGCCTGATAACTTGCTTCGCATGAAACTAATTTCTGTGTTATGATTAGTCTTCATATCTTCAATTTCCTTAGCATGTTGATTTTGCATGATTTCCATCTCCCTATTACGTTTTTCGAGGTGAGCACATAAAGTTCTGACATCATTGGCGTAACTAGTTTGATTGATTTCCATATTTTTTACCATCAACATTAGTTCTTGTATAATTTGCTTTTGCTCTTCTTTTTCATTATCATCTGTCCCTGCTTTTCCATTACCATGAATTTGATCTGTAATGGCACAAGTGGATGGCACATTTTGATACGAAGCATTGTCCTGGAAACTTTCACTGACAGCTGGACCTTTTTCATTCTGCTGCACAGTTTTAGGGGCACAAGGCGGACTATCTGGATAACCATATCTGTCTTTAAAAGCATGAACAATATCTTGTAGAGAAGTAAAGGAACCTTCAGGACAATTATCAAACCAATTCAAAGCATCACCCTCTAAAGAAAAGACAAAAAGACGCATTTTGACATCTTCGTGATCGTACTGAGAGGGTCTACAATATATGATCATTATGCGAGTGAACAAACATAGATGCCTTTTTACAGCGACTGCATCACCAATTGAAAACAAAGGTAATTTGGAGATGGCCACTTTCGGAACGTCATGGAGGTCATCAAAATGACATGGTTTAAACGAATAATCCATGATGAATAATAAGGGACCAAGTGGATGATAGAACGAGATCTCTGCTCAAGAAAATCTAAAAATGAAAGAGGAGGAGTCGCCACTTGAACAACGAATCTAATTCTAGGATCCAAAAAGAAACCAACAAGCAGATTGCGGGAGGCTTCTTGTCTGGGAAAAATAATAAAATGGAGTCGCCACCCAAACAAGAAACAAAACCGAAGAGATGCTGCTGATATGTGATGAAAAGATGCCAAAATATTGAACTGCCAGCTCAAATAAGAGATGAGAAGATGAGAAGATGAATGTCGATGAAACCCTAGGGACAGAAAACTCTATCCCCGGCAACGGCGCCAAAAATGTTGGCGTTGCTGGGCCAGATGAAAAGATAAAAAATGAGAAGGATGATTGTTGTTGAAACGCCGAGAAAACAAACTCCCCGGCAACGGCGCCAAAAAATGTTGTCGCACAGATTGACACGACAACGCTCAGACCGGGGGCTGTCACTCTGATCCCCGATCCCTCCGTTTAAGCCTGTCTCCCGCGGCTAAGGGGGGTAGACCCTGTGAGATAATGAAGACCAACTTCCAAACAGTTGGTTGGGAGACACGAGACACGATAAGATAAGCACTAGATGAATTTGATTAGCTAGCAGACCAGTGCCTTGAGAGATTATTAAATCGATTACTTGTTAGATGATTATAGAAACATGAAACGTTAACAGCAATCATTTGTCATCAGCTAGGACGACATCCAGCAACTGAAAACTTCGACAAGATAAATGCCCAAAACCACCACAAGAACCAGATATCAATTTCGCGTCTCGCCTTGAAAGCTCAGATCTCAGCATGAAAGATAGTAATTGAAAAACACAACTGAATCTGGCAAGAATAATTTTCCACGTTTAAAACCCTAAAAAAAAGAAAAACCTAATGAAATTTTTTTTTTTGTAACTTTTAAAATTTTAATTTTTTAATTTTTTATTATTTTTTTTTTTTATTTTTATTTATTTTTTATTATTTATTATATATATATATTATTTATATTTTATATATTATAATATTATTATATATATATATATTATATATATATTGTTATCTTTTAACTTATTTTTATTATTTTTATTATATTTTTATCATTTTTTAATTTTTTTATTTCGATTTTAAAATGATTCATCGAACTAAGCCTGGAAACATCACTAGGACTAGACTTAGGACTATTGAGGGGATTTAAAATTTTTCGACCCTCAGGAACACTTACATCAGACTTTTAACAATTTACATCCCAGGGAGAAACCCTTTTTAACATAGGACCCTCACCAAATCACCCAGCTCTGCGACACAACGATATACTCTAGCAGATCAACACACTGGATTTCTCCTTAAAATTCCATGACAAAATCTACCTGGCTTTGGGGTCCGGGTTTGAAGCGAAAACTCTGCGATCCGTGGATCGGTGAGACGGAAAAATTCGGGACATAGATTATATAAGAAGTATAGGTCACCTAGGGCAATTTAGCAAAACACGACTCATATCTGCTAGGATTATTTACAAAGAATACATGCAGACTGGGTTTACAATTAGATTGATCAAGCTGCTGATGACTGCAGGATGGCACGGACACGCTAATCAGGTGCTGCCCCTTTTTGCAAAAAATAGGGGGGTGTACTGCATGGGTAGTTGACCGGTAGAGGTCAACAGACTCCATGGTAACCCAGTCTCGGTATAATCGTGAAGCATGTATCTCACAGTCACAAGCTCTGACACAATGTTATTTCTAAGTCAATGCATAACCTTGATCACTAGTATAATCTCTCTCAGCATAATTACATCCTTGACTTAATTATGGATCACAGCGTATTCATTATGATGTGGTTACTCTACTGTGATACTCTGTCTCAGTGCAATAAACAGTTACAGCATACCTATAACAACGAAGATATCAATACATGAAGGAAAACATAGTCAAAGACTCAGCATACATATAATAAGGTTACACTCTGTATCAGTAAGCGTTCCGGATTATGGTGATCATGATCTCAGTCATGATCCTCAAGGTCATATTCTTAACAAAGACCTTGATAGAGAAGAAGTAATGGCCTTGTTGTTGCAGCAGTAATGACAATCTCAGTAATGTAGTAAAGATGGCTTCAGTGTTGCAACAATAATGATGATCTCACAGCAAAAAGAGGATTGGGGTCTTGGTCTTGGAGTTGCCTGGCAGGTCAAGGTCTATGGTTTTGGTATTCGTCAATTGGAATCTCTATAAGAAGAATTTTGTGCGGGTTTTCCTCTCCAAGAGGGAGAGGTTTTGGCCCTGGAAAAATGCCAACATCTCGTGTTCTTGCCTCTTTGTTTTTTATAGCTATTTGATGAACTAAAGAAGACACACTCTAATAATAACAAGTAAATATTGAATAAGAAGAATAAGTTGAAACACCTCACAAATAGTTATCATGAAAAGAAGAATCACTCTAACTCTAACTGCCCTAGATTCTTCAACATGGTCTCAGAGCTATGGTTACAGCCAAAGGAAGGATAGAAAAGAGACATTTAAAGGATCAAGTTTCTAGCAGGGTGTTGTCGCACAGATTGTCACGACAACGCTCAGACCGGGGGCTGTCACCCTGATCCCCGATCTCTCCATTTAAGCTTGTCTCCCACGGCTAAGGGGGGTAGACCCTATAGGAAAATGGATGACCAACTGTGAACCAGTTGGGTTGGGAGACACGAAGGGAAACTAGCACTAAATTGATTTTATTAAATTAATAGACCAGTGCCTTATACAATAAATGACTAAACAATTATTTATCAAATGCTGCAGAGATATGAACTCATTAACAATCGTTTTACCATCAAACAACAAAGATTAACCTTTACCACATGCGAGATAATAAAAGCTTTAATGGCTCAATGATACTCCAGCAATTAAAATTTCGAAAGATAAAGGCTTTAAACAACCACGTAATTTCAAATGTTAACCAGAGATCACATTCATATAGCTAATCTTTAAATGATCATTCAAGCATATTTAACCACATGAAAATGATAAACATTAATCCCACATCAAAAATTTAGCCTCAGTAGAAAAGATATTTCGCAAACATGGCAAATCCTTGAGGCAAGACTAAATCTGGCAAAATATTTCCAATTTTTTTTGTATTTTCAAATAAAATAAGACTAAGCTAACTAAAGATGAAACTTTAAATCTAAAGAAAATTCCAAACTATAGGACAAGATAAAAAGTCTAAAAAGCTACTTTTTATGCTTTTTATTTTATTATTATTATTTTTTTTTTTTTTTAAAAGTAAAAACAAAAACTAACCCTCTAAAAATGAAAACTCAAATTTATTTCTAAACTAAACTAAACTAAAGAAACTTTTTTTATCTTTATGAACATTTTTTTATTTTTATAAAAAACAAAACTATCTTAAGTAACAACCAAAGTAAATAAAACTTAAAAATTATTAAACTAAACTAAATAAATATGTACAAAAAATCTAATTCTAAAAAAAACTAAATAAATATTTTATAAAAAATCTACCCTAACATTTTATTTTTTATTGATTTTTGAATTTTAAAGCAAGGTGAAGATTTAATTTAAAATTAAAATCTAAAACTAAACGCTAAGCTAAAAACAAAAAAAGAACTAACATCTAATCTATATATATAACAACAATGAAAATTTAAATCTAAATCTTAAAAAAATTAAAAAAAAAAAAAAACTCAGACTAAAAATCTAAACTTACCAAAATGTTTACCATACGTATCGCCATGAAGACTCGTCATAGAAAAAAAAAAAAGTCGAATTTGCTTTGTTTGAGACTGCAGGTCAGCGTGAGGGATTTTGAGGGACGTGGGCAGCGCTTTTTTTTTATTTTGCAGGCAGAGAGCGGAACGGAAAGGATGGGCAGCGTGCTGGTGATGACTGCATGGGATTTTTTTTTTGTTTTTGCAGGTGCGAGGATGGAACTTTGGAGAAGATTGTAGGAGTTTGATGCGGATCTGGAGAAAGCTGCGGGAATGGAAGCTACGTTTGCAGGTTTGCATGGAACGTGGAGGAAAGCAGAGCTGGAAATGAGGGTTCGTTGGCGAGGAAGAAAGGCAGGCAGTGAGGAATGGAGTTGCGTGAGAGGTGAATGGGATAGCGAACTGCGGGTTCCTTCGTTTTATTTTGCAGGCATTGAAAGCAGTGTTGAAGGCTATGGGAAATGCAGAAAGATTTTGAAAGCACCAGCAGCAATGAGAGAGGCCTAAGGGTCTTGAAAATTTTTCGAAATCTTGATGCAACATGAAACCCTACCAGTCAGCCAATCGATCCAAACAAATTTCACCAGAAAAATATTCTCCAGAAATCTTAAAAAATTGAAACTGATATGCTTTAGATTTCTCAATGAAAACCTTCGAATAACAGTTCCCAGATCCAAAAAAAAAAAAAAACTTGGACTGCAGGAGTAATGCCTCTGCAAGAAATGGTTCTGAGGCTAGATCTTACCCTCCAGGGCCTAGATCTGGCTTTCAGAATCAGATTTAAACTTCAGATCTGCAACCTGCAACCTGTAAACAGACAGCCAGAACCTGAAAATGCTAAAAAATAAATGAAACCCTAAAAACCCTGAACAACTAAATAATTACAGTATTTACAAACTGAAGCCTCTAAGTAGCTAGATTTATCGTTATGCCATAGAAATATTTTCAAAATTTTAAAATTAATGTGAGGTGCTTCAGAAAAACCCTGCATGCATTCATAAAAAAAATTTCAGATGGTAAGCTCGGGATCAAGAACTGGCTGGGCTCTTTCAGAAAACACAACCCGAGAGTTGGCTGGTTTAGCCGAGAACTTCCCCTAACTTCTGGTAATCTAAAAATAGGGATTTCCTGCACAGCTTACAATCAACCATTAACATAGAGGGAGAAAACAACAGAGAAATCCAGATCAAATGGAGATACCTGCCATTATATTTCAGAATCTAAACTATCATTCAAACCCCAAAGATCAGACAAGATACCTATGCCTAAATCAATCTTCATCAAGCTAAAATCAATGGCTGAAAATAAAATTATGCAGAAAAATAAATCATCTTACAGCACTTTCAGAAGAGTAACACCAGCAAGATTTTTAACCCCAAAGTCTTTCTTTATTGCACAAAAAATGACCACAAGAGAGCTTTCTTTAGCACCAGACTCTCAGATCTAATCTTCTCTCAAATGACCCCTAGCACCCTATTTAAAGGAGAAAATCCCAACGGCTAGTTCGAGTGATCCATGTCAAACTAATCTCGATTGTCGATGAGGATCAAGATTTCTTTTAATCTCATCCGTCGAATTTTTAAATGCATTTTAATATATTAAAAAATTAAAATTCTGCATTTATTTACTCAAAAAATTTACTTATTATTATTTTATATTTTTTTTTAAAATTTTTATTTTATTTATTTATTTTTCATTTTTTTAGTTATTTTTTCATTTAATTATTTTCATTTTTTTAGTTATTTTTTAATTTTTAATTTTTTTCAATTATTATTTTAACTTATTATTATTTTTATCTATTATTTGATTGTTTAATTTCTTAATTTTTTAATTATTTATATCTTTTATTATTTTTTTTATTGTTTTTTATTTTTTATTTTTTTTCAATTTTATTTTTTATTTTTAAATAGATCCTCGAACTTAGCCTTTGGAAAAATTACCTAGGACCTGGGACTTTAGGACATATGAGGGGATTAAAACATTTTCTAACCCTCAAGACACTTTACATCATGAACTTTACAATTTTACATCTTAAGGGGGAAAACCCATTTGACATAGACCACCCAGTTCTGCGACCAAACATAATCTAGCAGATCAACACACTAGGATTCCTATAAGATTCTAATGACAAAATTCATTCCGGCTTTGGGGTTAGGCTGAAGGAAAACTCTGCCGATCATGGATCGGTGAGACAAAAAACCTTCCCGAATGTAGATTATCACTAAAACATTAGGTCCACCTAGGCAATTTACAATGTACATACATAACTCAGCTCTGCTAAGATTATTTACAATTCACACATGCAGACTGGGTTTATAATCATAATATGATCAAGTCGACGATGACTGCCAAATGGCACGGACACGTCAATCAAGTGCTATCCCTTTTGCGAAAAAAGGCGGTGTACTGCTATGGGTAGTTGACACGTGGTCAACACAGGGCATCAAAGCAAGTTGAAGGACATCAAGATCTGCATTAAAAAAACAAACCTTGATCTTGATCAAACCCTAGCAATATACAACAGCAGTCTACATCAGCAAGTTTATCTATACAATCAAAGAGACAGTCTACAGCAGCAAGAACTTGTGTCTCCACAGTCCTCATCAAAAGGACACCAAGACCCTCATCAAGATGTCTACAAAACAAGACAGCTCAAAGGATTTCAAAATGAAGATCACATTAGCTTGGAGAAAGTTGAAACCCTAGCAGCAATCCTGATCTACAAAAGATGGCAAAGCATATTGAAGGCACTGCATCTCCAAGGTTATGAAATCAAGCAAGGATCATCTCCTTGCCCTAGAAGAAGACCATCCGAGGTAGCATCAAATCATCCTCATCAAAAATGAGCAACCTTTTCTATTAAGGAAAGGATTTCTCACTTGAACAAAGATCATCCAAGAAGAAGCCCTCATACATCTTCTTCAACCATCATCAACATGATCAAGGTGAAGATTTCATCTTCACATGACAAGTATCTTTTCAATTTATAAATTTGATTAAATGACTTCATGAATTGCAAGGACATCTATTAGTTGATGGATCATCAAGATTCCTTGCATGAAGAAGGAGGATAGTCATAGTCCTCTAAGAAGCTGAAGTCATTAAACATATCAATAGGTGTCCTCTGAATTTATGAAAAAGGATGCTTATGAAAGATCCCCTCACATAGCAATATTGGAGACATCAAAGTGATGTAGATGATAAACTCATTCTCTAAAGATGCAATGAAGAAGCTCACACGAAATCTGATCTACATGAAAGTAAAGGGTATCAAAGGATGTAGGATATCTTCCATCTACAAGAGCTAGAAAGGAAGATAACCATAATGCGCTAATAGATAATCAAGGTAACAAATATCCATAAGATAAGAAGGTTACCTCATTCAACAACTTATGGTCTCTATGCTAAATAGAGAAATACGAGTTGATGGCAAAAGTATTGAAGGGTAAAGGACTAAATCATTGCAGAAAGGAAATGGAAGTTTGGTTCTCAAACAAGGCAGAATAGGTATAGCTAAAATTATGGAAGCTCATATCACCGGACAGATGGAGGAAGTTGAAGAAAAGGGCCATGGAAAGAGGGAGTAACAAATATCTCATGAGTAAGATGGTATCCCTCACAAAAGGGTCCTATCATAAGCTTCTGCTATAAGATATGACAATGATGATAAGATCCATCGTGGCATCATGGAAGCATTAGAAATAAGAACTCATCACATCTCCATGGGAATCATGAAGGACAAAGTCCATGATAGACAAAACATGAAGGATATAGCTCTTGGAAACCTCAGTGGACATTGTAGGAAAGGAAGAAGTCATCTAGGACAAGGCTCATCATACATCAAGTCAAAAAGGAAACATCTGCTAGTTTGGGATATACCAGATTCTCAAAATTCTCTGATAGAATCCTCATCGTAGGACTCACTAATCTCGAGAGGAAGCAAGTGTTTCAACAAGAACTCCAACTTATGGAATCCGTGAGACAATGATGTGATGACATGAAGCAAATCAAGGGATTGAAGATCTCTTCAATCAACGAAGCTGCTGGAAGAAGCATCGATGACCTGAAGGTAGAAATAAGATATGTATGCTTGTGTTTAATATTGTAATGACGTGTAATATGGTTGCAGGTAACATAGATCACTACTTCTATCTTGAGACACATGATCAAGAGAAAAAGGATCTCCTCCTCTGAAAGGATGCAAGAAGACATAAGACACACTAGATGAAACCAACATAATATGTCCTCATATGAAGTATGAGGTGGTTGATCACAACTAAGAAACTCTGACTAAAAGACACCTCGGAATGGAATGTGTAAGGAAGGAAGAGATCGTGAGATATGCAACCCTAATGAAGGCAATCAACATCCAAAAGATCAAGAATACTTGACTAGAAAATCTCCCGGAAAGATATGAAGGCTCTGATGGGAAAGATGTAGACCCATGACAATGGATATCTTTGGGAGATGTGTCAACACAAATACAGGTTGTTGATACCTACAGAAAGATGTCATGATGAAGAGTCACGTAGTAAGGTACGATTTGATGTAATGATATATTTGATTTCTTGAATAATATATGGATAAGTTCATGCAAGTCTACTTACAAATACAACTAGCACTCATGTGATGAATGGAAGAAGCATGATGAGAAAGAAGTAGTCATATGACAAAGGTTCCAGATATGAAGAAGGCCACTTTCCATGAAGAAAGGAATGACATGACGAAATAAGGAGGAAAGTGATCGATGGTTGTTGCCCTACAAGAAAGAAGCTCAACTAACTTCCACGACATCAAGGAGAGAAGTTGATCAAGCAGCTTAAGGACCCAAAAAGAAGAAATTGTTCATGTATAGAAGAGTCCCTAGCTAAGAGGGAGCTCTGACAAGTCCCTGAACAAGAGGGAGCTTAGATTAGATCACCCCGGATTAAAAAGGAGTGACAGTTGTGTTTTTCTATTTAATGTGTCATGCACTAGACCAGGACTATAGTCGTAAGTCTAGGTGAAGGCCATGAATGGAAATGTAGACACATGATAAACACAACATTCTTGTCTTCACCTGGGAAGAAGGAATGGAGGGTTGGGTAATCATCTGGCGTCTGATGCTCTTTGAGGATGTGTAGGGTTGCTAGGGCATCCAAGATAAGAGTAGGCAAGAGGACCGAAAGATAAGAATAGTGCTAGAAGGTCATACTCATTGAACACCCAGGTGGGTATGCACCTTGAGAGACAATGATGAAGTTGTTTATAGTCATTAATCTCGCCAACATTTTGGTATGATCTAATGAGAGATAGAGTTGTCAATCAAGGCCTTGTTATGAAAACAATGTTGGTTACTATGATGCTATAACAGATGGGTTACCGGTCTGATTCTTCTTATGAGAAATTCTTCAAATTGAGAATGACCAAGAACCATTCTAAGTAACTAGGTTAAGTATTTACAAATGTAATTTTGATCTTTGTACTTGTCAAGAAAAAGAAATATTATTTTTGTAAATTATAAGAATGAGTTTCTTGCTCATTCCACAGGTCTAGGAAAGTCAAAGAGTCAAAGTCATGTGTAAAAAGCTCTTCTTTGAGCATATATGTAAAATGTATAAAAGTCTAGAACAGCCCTCCAAGACAAGTACGAACAAGTCTGCCTGCAAAATGATGAAGAAAAAAATTAAGTCGGCCTCAAAATGTATATTGAAGAACAGTCATGTTGGCTCAATTAAAGTGACATATTTATTCATGAATACAAGTCGGCTTACCTACAAGACAAACCATTATATATACCCAATAGGGTCTGTGCAAAAGTGTGAGAAGATAACTCAGATTTCTCTGAGATTCTTCATGGGTATAGCTACAGGATCTCGGATTATTAAAAGATAATTATAGTGAGTAAGACCTCGCAATATCAGAAAGCATCAAGCTCTTCGGATGGATGACATAAAGAAGATCTCAATGACTCCACAATAACCCGGTCTTGGTATAATCGTGAAGCATATATCTCACAGTCACACGCTCTGACACGACATTATTTCTGAGTCAACACATAAGCTTGATCACTAATATAATCTCTCTCGGCATAATTACAGTCTTGACTTAATTATGGATCACAGCATATTCGTTATGATGTGGTTACTCTACTATGATACTCTGTCTCAGCGTAATAAATAGTCACAGCATACCTATAACAACAAACATATCAATACATGAAGGAAAACATAGTCAGAGACTCAGCATACACATAATAAGGTTACACTCTGTATCAACAAGCGTTCTGGATTATGGTGATCATGATCTCAGTCATGATCCTCAAGGTCATAATCTTAACAAAGATCTTGATAGAGAAGAAGTAATGGCCTTGGTGTTGTAGCAGTAATGATGTAATATCCCGTTTCAGGGATATTCCCCCAAACCCCAGTAAACCCTGACCAAATACGCACAAATCATATAGTAACCAGGAAGCTCAAAGTGATAAAAATAACAGTGGTGCAACATACAATAATGTAAACATGAAATATAAGCAGATACTCAAGAAATGCTACGCCATTTTATTATACTGAATAATGGAATGAGTACAGGAGGTGATCGGAAAGATGGCACCTTGACTTGCACAAGGCAAGTGAAGAAATACACTCAGAATAGTAAAGGAATGGCCTCTCTCTGAACTGCGTCCAAGCTGCTACTGCCGGAAATCAAATGAGGATTTGGTGCGGTTTCCCTCAGAAAATGCTGAAACTCTGGAATCAGACTCTACTCAAGAAACCCAGAAAGCTTTTCTGAAATAGCCGACCCCCGAAAATCACCCCCTTGGGGATCTACGCTGTCCCTCAAGCCTTTGCTCTACCACGGAGTAGAATCCTCCAAAACTCTGCCCGAAACTCTACCAAATTCCTCCAATATGCAAGGGTTGATCCCTTGCTCAATCTCCCAGCTCAAATCCTCCACAAAACCCCCAATCCGGAACTACCTCCAAAAGAACTGCGGCCCTCTCTCTCAAAACTACGCAGCCCTCAAATGCTCAACTCCCCCTCAATGCCAAAGATCAATCCTACTGCAAAAGACTACTGAAAACTACCTTGCCTGAGTAGGCACTCAAAGTCCCACGGGCCTAAGGGTGAGATCTTCGAACAAAGACACTTAATGCACTAAACAGTGTTGCAGACAGGCTAAACAGCCAGCGTGCTCCAAGTCGAAGTGACTAGCTCAAATGCACATAATCGAATGACAAAATGAGGAAGCTCCTTTCCCTTTTATATCGTTGGCCTCTCTCAACCCCAAGGCCCACCTCCTCCAACGTATCCCCGTCTCTTGCCATGTGCTCCTCTCCATTTGCGCGGTCCCTCCAAGTGTTTGCATGGGCCCCTCCTCTACGTGGTCCTTTGGCCCCCCTTGGCTCCCCTTTAAGTTACAACGTTGTGCTACTAGGGAGTGACTTTATTCTAGAAGTGAGTTATGTTCCCCTTTTCCTCACCTTTTTATTTATAAATAACTATAGAAGGCGAAATTGAGCAAAATTGAATATTCCAATTAGCCATGGCTAATTAGGAATATTATAGTCTCCCCCGGCAAAATGTTGCTTGTCCTCAACCAACTGAAGTGAGATGGATGCTGCAAAATTTTCTCACTCTCCCAAGTGGCATCCTCATCGGGTAAATTCTTCCACCTCACCAAGAATTCCCAAACTGTCCTGTTCCGTAGCTGCCTCTCCCTGGTATCAATAATAGCCTCTGGGTGCAACACCAAATGCCCCTCATCATCCGTGGGTGGTAGCTCATCTGTCATTGTCACATGCTGCCCCAATGCCTTCTTCAGGCATGATACATGAAAGACGTTATGAATCTTGCTGTCTTGGGGCAACTCCAACTCATACACAACCTGTCCAATCCTGCGTATCACCCTGTATGGCCCATAAAAGCTGGGCTTGAGCTTCTCAGCCCCCTTCTGCTTTAGTGGCGACTGTCGATATGGCTGTAATCGTAGGTAGACCAAGTCCCTTACCTCAAACTGTCTCTCCACCCGACCCCTGTCAGCATATAGCTTCTGCTGGTTTTGCATTGTAGCCATATTATCCTTGAGAGCTCGGAGAATACCCTGACTCTCTTTGATCCAAATCTTGGCTCTCGAAGCCTTCCTAGCACCAAACATCACGTCAGCAAAAGATAAAGGATGATATCCATATAAAGAATAGAATGGTGACATACCAATGGACATGTGATGCGTAGTGTTGTAGCAGTATTCCCCCAGATGCAGCCACTTCAACCATGCTCGTTGCTGCCCACTGACATAGTTACGCAAGTAGCGCTCCAGCCACTTGTTAACTATCTTTGTCTGCCCGTCCGTCTATGGGTGATAACCGGTACTCAGTGTCAACTCTATCCCCACCAACCGGAAAAGCTCCTGCCAAAATCCGCCCATGAAACGGTTGTCCCTGTCACTGGTGATGGTCTTGGGAAGACCATGTAACCTGAAAATCTCTTTGAAGAACAGCTCGACCACCCGTGCTATTGTGTAGTGTGCGGATATGGCGAAAAAGTGTGAGTACTTTGTCAGTCGATCAACGACGACAAATATGCAATCCTTGCCCTATAACATGGGCAACCCTGTGATGAAGTCCATCGAAATACACTCCCATTTCCCCTCCGGAATGGGAAGAGGCTACAATAATCCTGCGGGATGGTTCATCTCCCCCTCGTTCCTCTAGCAAACATCGCACTCCCAGACATGCTGGAGTACATCCTCCTCGAGGCCCTTCCATGAGAACCTCTCTCTAATGGCCCTGTAGGTTTTGGTAAACCCCTGATGGCCCGCCAATGGTGAATCATGTGATGCCTAAAGTATCTTCTTCTTGAGCTGAGACCCCTCAATCAAGAAGATCCGGTCCCTGTAATAGATGGTCGCATTGACCACCCTATTCCTGTCATCCGCCACCTGCCCATCCAGAACCTCACATGCAAATCTGTCCTTAGAGTACTCAACTAAGAGTCGAGCCCTCCAGTCTGCATCCAAGCTCATAAGAGACAACGTGGCTGGTTTACGTGAAAAGACATCTGCTACCACGTTGTTCTTACCCTTGACATACTCAATGTCAAAGTCATATGCTTGGATCTTACTGATCCACTTCTACTGCCTCTCCTATAGCTGCTTCTGCTCCAAAACAAACCTGAGGCTGTTGTGATCAGTCCTCACCCTACACCTGTTACCCATTAAACACTGTCGAAACTTGGCCAATGCATGCATGATGGCCAGCATCTCCTTGTCATATATTGAATGCAACCTCTCGTGCGGAAGGAGCTTCCGGCTCTCAAAGGCTAGAGGGTGACCTCCCTGCATCAATATTGAATCGATCCCCTCTACTGACGCATCACACTCCAAAACAAATCGCTGCAAAAAATCCGGCAATGCAAGCACTGGGCAGCTGCTCATAACCTCCTTGAGCCTATGAAAGGCTCGCTGCGCTGTATCCGACCAACTAAATGCCCCTTTCCTCGTCAAATCCGTCAAGGGTGCAGCAAGTTGTGAGAAACTCTTGACGAACTTCCGGTAGTAGGTGCAAATGCCAACGAATCCTCGAAGTTCTATCACGTTCCTCGGCTCCGGCCAATCTCTGATGGCCCTGATCTTCTCCTCATTGACCCTCACTCCATCCACCCCTATGATGTGTCCCAAGTATAACATCCCCGTCAACCCAAACTCACACTTGGAGAGCTTGGCATAGAACTGTTGCTCCTCCAAGATGCGCAATACTGTCTCAATGTGCTGGAGATGCTCCTCCCAAGTCCTACTGTAAATGAGGATATCTTCCAAGAACACCAACACAAACTTCCTTAAGTGACTGCGAAAGATGTGATTCATGCAAGATTGGAATGTAGCTGGTGCATTAGTTAGCCCGAAGGGCATCACCAAAAACTCAAAGTGCCCATAGTGACACCTGAAGGCGGTCTTGGGAATGTCCTGTTCCCTCGCGAGAATCTAATGGTACCTAGATCTCAAATCAATCTTTGAGAAGAACCGTGCTCCTCTCAACTCATCCATCAACTTATCGATCCTGGGTATGGGGTACCTGTTCTTCAATGTCTTCTTGTTCAGGGCCCTGTAGTCAATGCACATCCTCAATGTGCCATCCTTCTTCTTCGCCAACACCACAGAAGAAGCAAAAGGACTCGTGCTCGGCCGAATGTGCCCAAGAGCCAGCAACTCCTGAACACCCCACTAAATCTCATCCTGATAGGTCTTGGGATGCCTATAAGGGGTAGTAATCACTGCCTGTATGCCTTGCTCAAGCTCGATGGCGTGCTCAAACCCCCGGTTTGGTGGCTCTCCCGGTGGAATCTCCCCCAATACTGTGGCATACCGGTCAAGGATGGACTATATCTCTGGGTGCACTGTCTGTCGTGTAGTCCCTGCCTCTGATGCACGCAGCTCCACTGCCCACTCTACGTCTCCCTTTCGGAAGACTGCCTCCATCCGATGAGCTGAAACAGTCTGAGGCAGGTATGTGTGTTGTTCCCGTATCTTCTCATGCCTCCCTGTCTTCTCATCATCCCACTCCATCTCTAGGGCCTTCCAATCTGTCGTGACCTTCCCAAGAGTGATAAGCCACTGGACACCCAGTACGATGTTGGTGTCCGGAATATTGACCACGAAGAAGTGGTCAGTCAGTGTGTAGGTGCCCATCGTCACTAATAACTCTGGAACATAATGAGCACACATCATGGTCTAATCTCCTAGAACCAAAACTGAAAATCCATCGAAGCTCTTTGTCAGTATGCCTCTTTGCTCAACCATCTGTGCATCGATGAAGTTGTGGGTGGCCCCACTGTCAACCAAAACTAATGCTCGCTGGCCACGTACTGTCCCCCATATGCGCAATGTCAAATATTTGGGAACTCCTCGCAATGCTACAAGGGCTCCTCCGGTAGGTGCAAAAGTTGCACCGCCTGCTGTTGCTGGTGGAGACAGCAAGGGACCCTGCACGGCATGACTATCTCATGCCTCCACATCATCCTCCTCATCCTCTTCCCCACTGCTCTCCGAGAAGACCTCAATAAAATGTGCTTTGCCAGCAACACATCTATGTCCTGGTGCCCACGGCTCCTGGCAGGTAAAGCACAACCGCTTCTTCTTCAACTCCCTCCTGCCATCATCATCAATCTATGCTCGTCCTGAATTCCCCTTCGGAGGCGGAATCCTCACATCCTTCCCCTTAGGCTAGAAAGCATGTCTCTGTGGGTAAGGCTTCCGGGTCCTGGGTAAGGCATCCTTTAAGTCCCGGGTCCTGTTGATAGCATCCTGGAGTGTGGCTGGTCTAGTGGACCTGACTAGACCCCGAAGTGGCTCTGGTAACCCCTCAACAAACATGTAGATCCTTCGTGCTGTGGATAGATCTGGCACCATCACTGAAATCCTCAGGAAGTCTACAATGTAGGTCTCTAGGCTCCCTGTCTGTTTGAGCCTCGTCAGCTCAACAAAGTGTTGTTCCGGATCCCTCCGGTCAAACCTCTCCATCAATCTCCTCGTGAACTCGGCATATGTCATCACTGAGGAGTGTCCGAGTGTAACCATCCCATGGAACCACCAATCCTAGGCCTCACCATCCAAATGTAATGTCGCCACTTTGATGGCCTCTACCTCCAACATCTAGTTAAGCTGGAAATAGATGTCCAGCTTCTCCACCCAAGACCTTGCCGAACTATTTGATGAACCATCAAATGTAGGCAAGTGGAATCTACTAGCAGTGGGTGTCTCCATCGTGATAATGTCGGTGTCCTCTATGATGGTCGTGGGGTCTACTATCCCGCTGGAGCTAAACAAAGTCTCTGAATGAGAGAGCATCCCTGAACTCCTGCCCATAGGCCTGGTACTCTGCAAAATAATCGCCCATATGACCGGGCTCTGCCTCCTGCTGGGCTCCGGCCCCCATGTGTGCTCCTAGGAAAGTGAGCATGGTAGAGCGTGTAGGGGCATGTGAGGCCATCTGCAGAGCAACAACATGTTGAGTGGCACCCTACGCTAGAAAATGGTGGGATTACTCGATCCCTCACCAACCTGGAAAACCGGTGGGTTCTCACGCTGTCTAACCTCCACCGTCGTGAATCTCTGCCCCATCACCTCGATCTGCTTCGATAGGTCCTGCACTGACTTGAGGAGCATGTCCGCAAATTTCTTCCCATCCTCATCTGCCATCGGATCCTCCTGTTCTGCGTGCACCACAGGCTCCTCCTGTTCTGCGTTCACCACAAGCTCCTCCTGTTCTGTGTCCGCCACCCGAACACAGTCTCCCTCTCCGTAGGTGTTTTCCAACCTACACTCAGTGTCTCTGTATCTCCTACCTCTCTAATAGATGTAGGGCTTTTCCCCCGGTGTCATAGATTGCTAGCTCCACAAGTTGAGCCAAATCTATGCTCTAATAGCACTGTAGTATCCCATTTCAGGGATATTCCCCCAAACCCCAGTAAACCCCAACCAAATACGCACAAATGATATAGTAACCGGGAAGCTCAAAGTGATAAAAATAACAGTGGTGCAACATATAATAATGTAAACATGAAATATAAGCAGATACTTAAGAAATGCAGAGAGAAATGTTAAGCCATTTTATTATACCGCGTAATGGAATGAGTACAGGAGGTGATCGGAAAGATGGCACCTCGACTTGCATAAGGCAAGTGAAGAAATACACTGAGAATAGTAAAGGAATGCCCTCTCTCTGAACTGCGTCCAAGCTGCTGGAGAACTGTCATGTTGCTGCTACTGCTAGAAATCAAATGAGGATTTGGGGCGGTTCCCCTCCTCAGAAAATGCTGAAACTCTGGAATCAGACTCTACTCAGGAAACCTAGAAAGCTTTTCTGAAATAGCCGACCCCCGAAAATCACCCCCTTGGGGATCTACACTGTCCCTGAAGGCTCTGCGCTGCCACAGAGCAAAATCCTCCAAAACTCTCCCAAATTCCTCCAATATGCAAGGGTTGATCCCTTGCTCAATCTCCCAGCTCAAATCCTCCACAAAACCCCCAATCTGGAACTACCTCCAGAAGAACTGCGTCCCTCTCTCTCAAGACTGCGCAGTCCTCAAATGCTCAGTTCCCCCTCAACGCCAAAGATCAATCCTACTGCAAAACACTACTAAAAACTACCTTGCCCGAGTAGGCACTCGAAGTCCCCCGGGGCTAAGGGTGAGATCTCCGAGCAGAGACACTCAATGCACTAAACAGTGCTGCAGACAGGCTAAACAACCAGCGTGCTCCAAGTCGAAATAACTAGCTCAAATGCACATAATCAAATGACAAAATGAGGAAGCTTCTCTCCCCTTTATAGCATTGGCCTCTCTCAACCCCAAGGCCCACCTCCTCCAACGTAGCCCCTTCCCTTGCCACATGCTCCTCTCCATCTGCGCAGTCCCTCCATGTGTCTGTGTGGGCCCCTCCTCTACATGGTCTTTGGGCCCCCTTGGCTCCCCTTTAAGTTACAACGTTGTGCTACTAGGGAGTGACTTTATTCTAGAAGTGAGTTATGTCCTCCCTTTCCTCACCTTTTTATTTATAAATAACTATAGAAGGCAAAATTGAGAAAAATCGAATATTCCAATTAGCCATGGCTAATTAGGAATATTACAAATGACAATCTCAGTAATGCAATAAAGATGGCTTCAGTGTTGCAACAGTAATGATGATCTCACAGCAAGAAGAGGATTGGGGTCTTGGTCTTGTAGTGACCTGGCAGGTCAAGAGTCGTGGTTTTGGTATTCGTCAATTGGAATCTCTATAAGAAGAATTTTGTGCGGGATTTCCTCTCCAAGAGGGAGAGGCTTTGGCCCTGGAAAAATGCCAACGTCTCGTGTTCTTGTCTCTTTGTTTTTGATAGCTATTTGATGAACTAAAGAAGACACACTCTAATAATAACAAGTAAAGATTGAATAAGAAGAATAAGTTGAAACACCTCACAAATAGTTATCATGAAAATAAGAATCACTCTAACTCTAACTGCCCTAGATTCTTCAACAACTGGGATGTGGACCGACGGTTTCATCAATATTTCAGTAGCACTAGCCCAGCATCAACAGAGTGGGGTTGACCTCGGCCTATGCCAAAGGCGGGATTGGAGAAAGTTGATGAGTTGGTATTCGCTTTATGAATAGCAGCTATAGCTGGAGATAGAGCACAGTCTGAGCCATGGCACTTGGGCAATGATTGGTCTTGGTGGCATTGGGATCCAGGCAGATTGGTTGATGACAGGTACAATCAAAGATCAGCTTGGGATTCGGGGATTGAGGGGTCCATTCGTGATGGGTTGACAGAGAGGCAAAGCGTGACCCAGTGGTTCGTATGGGATCTGGGCATTGGGTCTTAGTTGCGTTGGGTCACCAGAATGGTCCACATGTTTGGATTGCTTGAGGGTAAGAAATGTTGGGGTGGGAGGATTTGTATTATTCCTTTTTCTGGTGTTCCTTATGACATGGTTAGGATGGACTTTCAGAGTTGGGGTCAGACAGGTCACAGGTGCAGGTTGGTGTCATCAACGTGCCTAGGGGATTTTGGTGGGGTTTTGAGGAGTTTTTGTGAGGTCTAATGGCATTCGCTTGGTATATTCCATCATCCGCACAATTTTCCTTTCGTTCCGGCGTATTCCGACAACTTTTAGAAAACAAAGTTATTATTGGACCTGACTCAATTAATTACACTTAAGGTGCCATTTCGAGAGGAATATTTGGCAAAATACCTTAATGCAATAGCTCATTTGAACTGGAACAAGAAGATCCACATGATGAGATGGTTAGATATGAGTTTCAGTGACCTGGGGAGACATGGTGGCCAATTTACCCTTTTCCCGCATTAAAAAGAATATTTTAATTAAAATAAAAGAGAGAAAAGTGCTCCATGATTAAAATAATAATAAAATAGGAGGTTCTAGAGGGGTCCATCAAATCTATAAAAGAGGAGGAGGAGGCCAATGGAGGACATCTTGGATTCGTGATTTCTTCTTGTGGAGAGGTTTGAGAACTCCGTTCTCTACTTCAGCAGTAGCCCCAGGACGGAGACCCTCGGGTGTTCTTGGTGAGAGTGGACAAAAATCCACCTCATCTCCTTGGTGGATTTAGCCAAAATTCACAAGTGCAATGATTGATTTCAGTTCAGTTTTGGGACGGTCGGTTTCAGCAACAGAGGAAATCAATTTTGCAGACTAGATTGTCTACCTCAGCCACTTCAGCTATATCAACATGTACACTCTTTCTGTTATTTATTATAATGAAAGTTGAGATTATTTCTACTCATGGTGTTTTTGAATTACATGCACTCTACTTGTTATATTTTATATAGCAATCTTCTGCGTAAATTGAATGGTAATTTTATGGTGAAATTTTTGGTTGAGTTAAATTTATGCATAATTAGCAAATTATCTCGTTTGGGACATTACACAACCTGTCCTAATCACGAAGCCTAGCAGTGGCCATCTCTACGATCTGTCGAAAATCTCCTCTTTCCTTCTGCTTAAATGTTGCTTTGCTATTATCACTTCCTTATGGAGCGAGAAGATCTGCCCACGACGACTACTGATCTGCAAGGAAAAATCGAACTTCTTGAGACTAGAAGATCCCTGAAGAAAATTTTCCCTCTGTGTTCGCTCTTCTTCCTTCCACCCAACGCTGGGACACAATCATTTATAAAAGGTCTTAAATCTAATCTAAACAACCTCAAGACCCTAAAGGTGATTCACTAAATAACTTAAGGGTAGATTGGTCACTATTTTACCTCCTTTGCAAATGAAATATTGGATTGTTATCATTGTAAAAGAAGTTTGATCACGTTTGAAATAATTGCTTAGGACTTAATTCTAATAAGCCTAAAAGTCACTCCATGATTGTTTAAAGTTTTTCCTGCATTCAAGTCGATTGTGGGACTAATATTGTGTAATTTGTGGGCTGATTTATAACAGTGATATAGTGCAAGAGGAACTCTTGAATATCTTAAGTTACATTGGTCTCTTGACAACATTCTTCCTTTGCATCTCTTCTTGCATTTCTCTTATTTCAAATTGATAGAGTGCTAGTTGCATTTTGCATATTAGCATTGCACTTTGCATAGCATGTCTTAGCTACTCTATTTTGCGTACCAACCATTTGCATCCTTGCATTGTCATTTTTGCATTCTTGGCATACCATTATTATAATTGCATTAGTTTTGTTAAAAGATCACTATCAGCAATCTCATATTTCCTTGTGCTTGTTACTAATTGTCCTTAAGAGAAATTGCATCTCTCTTGTATCTAATTGGTTCATAACATAATTAATGTGAGGATATTTTCTCTAATTGTTAAGTAACATAAGAATATCTTGCTCTCATTATTGAGCTCAAATAAGCATCTAATAAGCTCTAATAGCACTTTGGATAATTGAAATTTCTAATCTTGTTCTAAGTGCTTCATTTAATTGTTCTTGTCATCTTGTGTTGAATATCACTATATGCATTTTGATTTCAAGTGATTTAATCTTGTTAGAGTACTTAACTCATTTAATAATCTCATTGAAGTAATCACTTATATCTGCACTTTCATTTTAGGATTAGAAGTGCATTCCTAAAATTTACCTCGAAGCATAAGCTTGGTTGAAAGAAAGATAGGACCACCTTCTCCACACAAATTTGAGGAGTCTAGACCCTCATTCGCAGTTAATATAGGTGACCTCGCAATTCTCTTACGAGAAATCCCTTGTAGGATGTAATATTCCTAATGGAAATTTACAATGATAAACAAAGCAAACATAGAAAAAACACACACATAAAATTACACCACATTAAACACCTAGAAAATGTTAAAATTTGTGTTGAGCTGAGCCATTTTATTGAAATAATTGATGGGTACAAAGGTAAGATAAAAATGCATGCACCTGCTTGCTCAAGGCAAGCTAACAATGCCCAAGTGATGAAACGGGCTACTCGGACACAAGTGTGGTTGTCCCCAACCAAGCTCTACGTTGTTCCTTTCAAATTTGCACTATTGGCTGCAAGAAATGGCTGCTAGGGTCTCCTCCGGCACTCAGAAAATTCCGGGAAATTAACCCTGGGCTCTCCACCAATAACCCACGAAGGAATTGGCCAAATGTTGACCTCAGAATTTCGGCCCAATCTCCCCTAACTCTTCCCATTGTTGGTTGAGTTAGAACACCTGATTGACCCCTCAAATCTGCCCAAAAAATTCTACCAAATTAATCTTAGCCTCTCCTTAACAAACCTAGAAAAACCTAGAAAGGGTTTGCCCTAGTTTTGAAGCTCCAACATTGACCCCAAAATGCTTAGCCCTTTTCTGCTGCTAGAAAACGTTGTCTGTGATAGTTGGAGTGTTTTCTGCTCCTCAAAGGCTAGGCACTCTCCTCCAATTCACCTCCAATAAAACCCCAAACAATTCTAGCGCCTCAATCCCACTCACCAAGCCTCCCCACAAATAGCTCCACAACCCTCTACACAATCCCGGGGAAAAAGACACAGGCCCAGCCACACCAATTCGTTCTGCTGAGAAGAGCACCTCTGCTCCTAGCAAATTTCCTCCTTCTGGTAAGTATTTGTGTTAGGAGACAACCCAGCAACAACAAACCTCTTCTCTCCGACACAATACCTCTCCAAGCCCTACGTAGCTCCTTGTTATGTGTCCCACTGGTGCCAGGAATTCATGCTACTGCATGGTATCCTCCTAGCTACCAAAGAAGAGTAGAATATTTGCCTCCCTAGGGTGGCACTCATGGTCCACCAAAAAGAGGGTGAGATTTCCCCTTGGAAACCTCTAGTGCTAGACAACACTTGTGACTCAGCTAAACAGCTTGAGCAACAATGTGTAAATGGCAAGTTATCAAAAGGTGCTCTATGCTGCCTTCAACCCCCTATTTATAATTGTTGCCTCACTTTTCCTTGCGGGTCCCTTAGCCAACTATTTTGACCGCACTTCCCACACAATTGACTTTTCCTCCAAGCGGTGCGTATTCCATGAGGGGTGGCCTCCACATTCCACTAAGGTTGGAATTTTCGATTTCTCCTAAGTCCCATGTACCCAAAATGTCTCCAATGCCCAAATTGCGAAATTGTTTTAGGCTTAACACTTCCCCAATAAACTCAGTTAATTCCTATTAAATGAAAAATCAAAATTAGGGATATTACAGTCCTCCCCGCCAAAAAATTATTGTCCTCAATCAATGCGTGAACAAACATCCTCTCTAGCTGTTGATCCCCACTGTTACTGCAAAATGTGCCAGGGTCCCAAATGTACCATTGAATCGTCCTTGGCCTCTACACTGTGCTAACATGAAGGAACCCCTCAATACCAAGATCCCAAGCCATCCTATCCGACATGAAGCTCCCCTTGCTCCACTCACTATGTTGCCCGGTATAAGTACCAGAAGCCCTCTGCAAACCATCAATGAGTAGGGGATCATGATAATGTGGCACCATGCCCAACTCTTCATGAAGTTGCCCTACCATGTAGTCCATCCCATGCACTCCAAGAGTAAACTCTCAAAGATACCACCCCATCCCTGTAGAGATAGCATCTCGCTCACATGAGCTTCTCCCTGCTGACCAACCTTCCATGCTAATGACTTCCCCCACTCCATTAGTGACTTGCTAAAGCCCAGTGGAAGATCTGCATGATCTCCCCCTATAGTAGCCAGCTCATCCCCAAAGGTTATTGAGCTATGAAGAGTTGTGATGCCCGTGTTCATTTGGGGTAGCATCGGATGTGCTCTAGCCGCGAAATTTGGTGGAGAGGCTAAGGCACATGAGATCTCCAATACCCAGAAAGGGCTTGGGCAGATTCTAAACAATTTGGGAGATATTAAAATAATTAATATTTTTAATGAAGTCCCTAAGTCTAAACTTAGGGAAATTATAATATTAATGTGAATTAATATAAAACTGTGTTAGAATGGTCCAAAAGTCATGGATCAAGCCACATCTAATCTTAGCCGTTGATTAGGGACTTAATCTTGGCCGTTGATCTGTCAACGAGAAAAGTATAAGAGGAAGCTTGAGGATCACTTGTAGAACACACCAAGAGATCAAGATTTCGACTTTCTGGGGCTGGGTTTGCTGAGAAAGTTGAGAGAGTGATCTGGAGTTGCAGCTGAAGGGCAGTGAATATAGAAGAAGAGAGGCAGAGATAGCGTCGAAAAGATCAACACAAAGTAGCCGGGAAAACTAACGTAGAGGGTAGAAGTTGGAACTGTCGGGAACAGCCGGGAACTGTCGAAACTGCCGGGAACAGCCGGGAACTGTCGGAACTGCCAGGAAAGTTAACGCAGAGGGTCGAAGCCGGAACTGTCGGGAACAACCGAAACTGCTGAGAACTGCCCTAAACAATCCAGAAAGCTGATGCAGAGAGCAGAAGCCGGAACTGTTGGGAACACCCGGAACTATCGAAACAGCTGGGAAAGTCGACGCAGAGGGCAGAAGCTGGAACTGCCAGGTATAGCCAAAACTGCCGAAACTGTCGAGAAAGCTGATGCAGAGGGCAGAAGAGGCTAACGCAATCCTTAGAAGCCGACACTGGGGTTTTTCGTGGGGCAGATTGGAGCTGGGGTTCTAGGCGGGAAGTAGAGAGACTCGGAGGAGTCTGACAGAGAAGAGTAGAGAGATGGCCATGAATGGGATGAGGGATCAGGATAGGCTGGGTGAAGCGTCCAACTTTGTCATCTGGAAGGCCAGGATCCTTTCTGTTCCGTGTGCCATGAGTGCTCATATGCCGCTTGAGAAGAAATGGGGAGACATCGAGCTGTAGTCAGGCGGACTACAGGCAATGAGGGGTAGGATCCTTGAGGTACCCAAACTCTTGGATTAGACCTTGCTACGGGAGCCTTAAAGAGGAGGAGCAGTACTGCCAATGTCAGTAGAGACGGATGTGAATGGATTGATAGAAGGAACTACAGTGCAGGATTCCCAGGACAACGCGAGGCTAGCAAGCTGCAACAGTGCGAGAAGCACAGGAGTGTTGCACCAGTGCAGGATGACACAGAGAGGTGTTCAACGGTGCGAGATGCATGGAGTTGCTGCAGCAACGCCGAGGTTAGAGAGGGAGCACTTGTCAGAGACAGGGAGTTTCAGCATCGAGGGTGTCTCTAGCCTGACAGAAATGTCATAGTTGGGAGATCAGTTACTTACTTCTCAATAACTGAGTTGCAATGCAGCAGTTAGCAGTGGTAGTGCTATGGGCAGCACGATGCAGCAAGATGAGAGGGGTTGCAGTGCAGATGCAACAGTGGCTGTGGTAGGGCCATGGGCAGCAACACGGATGCGGAGGGAGTTGTAGCACGGATGCAGCAGTGGCAGTGGCAAGGCCATGGGTAGCAGTACAGGATGCAGCAGTGCAAATGATGGGCAGCAGGCCTAGCATCAGCATAGGGACCAATGTCGAATGATCAGGGTGATACTCAGTAAGGAGTATTGCTAGAGCACAGTCCTTGCTAAGAGGGGGTGTTGATTTGGGGTAGCATCAGATGTTCTCTAGACACGAAATTTGGTGGAGAGGCTAAGGCACATGAGATCTCCAATACCTAGAAAAGGTTTGGAGTCTGGACAGATTCTAAACAGTTTGGGAGATATTAAAATAATTAATATTTTTAACGAAGCCCCTAAGTCTAAACTTAGGGAAATTAAAATATTAATGTGAATTAATATAAAATTGTGTTAGAATGGTCCAAAAGTCATGGATCAAGCCAGATCTAATCTTAACCGTTGATTAGGGACTTAATCTCGGTTGTTGATCTGTTAACGAGAAAAGTATAAGAGGAGGCTTGAGGATCACTTGGAGAACACACCAAGAGATCAAGATTTTGACTTTCTAGGGTTGGGTTTGCTAAGAAAGTTGAGAGAGTAATCTAGAGTTACAACTGAGGGGCAGTGAATACAGAAGAAGAGAAGTAGAAATAGTGTCGAGAGGATCAACGCAGAGCAGTCGGGAAAGCTGACACAGAGGGCAAAAGTTGAAACTGTTGGGAACAACCAGAACTATTGGGAACTATCGGAACAACTGAGAAAGCTGACGCAAAGGGCAGAAGCCGAAATTGTTCGGAACAGCTGGAAATTGCCAGAACAGCTGCGAAAGCTGACGCAGAGCGCAGAAGCCGGAACTGCTAGGAATAGCCGAAATTGTCGGGAACTGCTGGGAACGCTGTCGCAGAGGGCAGAAGAGGCTGACACAGTCCCTAGAGGCTGACGTTGGGAATTTTCATGGGGCAGATTGGAGCTGAGGAGTTGCCAGAGTGTTTATCCGAGGTTTCAGCCGGAGCATCTGTCTCCAAAGGAGAGGTACTACTGCCTAGATTATTCTCTGTTGGGTGAGCAGTTGGCACCCAGATTGTATTCAGAAACTGCATAATAATAAAACCCTCAGATAGCTGCATCGGTTTTCCCCCATTGGGTTTTTCTAGGGACATTGGTCCAAAAGCAACGGTGTCACTTGTGTGCTTGTTTTGTTTCCTTCAGTTGATGATCTGTAATGTGTTGAGCATGTACTTGTATTGATTTCCAGTATTTACATGGTAAATAACTTGTTAATTAACAGAGCAAGTAGGTAGGAATAAATTAGAAAGTACATGAAGGGTTTCTAACAGGTTAGACTTGGAAATTCCAACAGCTTGGGTCCCCCGCTAATCTCAAAGAGGTGCCACCATGTTGACGTTGCACTACTCTGACTATGACATACCTCATCATGTGCAGACTATATCCTCCTTCCTGGGGCCTCGTGGCAAAAAATCTGTGAAGGCCAAGCTCATCCTGCCCGAGCATCTCCATGATGCCAATGTCTACCCCTCCACTTCCAATCTCGACCCTGAGCAACAACAGGACAAGTTTGCCTCGCCTTGTAGTGGAGGTCTTAGTGATTCCCCGTGTATCAAACCCAAGGTTAACTGGATCACCCTCTACCATGACCCCGCTTATCACAAAGTGGAGTGGTCTACCAGCCAACCAAATCCCTGGACCCCCCAACCATATTAGGAGCTCATAACTCCCACTCCTCACGAGACGCCACTGCGTAGCACTGCTACCTGCTAGAACCCATTTGGCCCTCATCTCTAACCCCTGTATGTATCCCATGGGTGGAACCCACGTATTAGGAGTTTGTCCCACGCATGCCAACCTGCCCTACACTTGCCAAGCCACGTAGTGAAATCTGTTATCCCAACTCCTGATGATACACCTGGACACTGCTTGGAGTCTAGGTACCCTCCTGTAGACGAAGTCTACCATCCATCGTCCCTCAAGCTCCTGTGACACCTCAGAATGTCTCGCCATAAGTGCATCATGCAGTGCCCTCGTAATCGACTCCCCACGTGTGAGCCCAAGAGTGGAACCTATGCTACCTCGGCAATATGCCATGCCATCCCTAAACCTGCATCTGCCAGCTAGTGCCTCCACCAAACGTCTCAACAGGAGAGTGATGGGTGGGTAGGTCCCTAAGGGTATGATCAAGAGTCTACAGGGATAGCGAAGAATAGTCCTATGGATGCCCCTCTCTGCCTTAGATCCGCTGATAAACCAGTCGAAGACATGTCTCCGCTGAACATGGCATCCTCAGGAGCTCAACCGCATCCTCATCGATCCCGAGTGAGCTGCACTTAACGGTACACCTAATGTCCCTGTCCACAAGTCTCATCGGAGGCAACGCTCCAAGGGCCCGTTGTGCCGCACCATATGCCACTACATAGAACCAAGTACCACCACACTCCTCGGCATGCCACTATATGCCGCAGTCTATCCCTGTACACCATAGGATATCCCCGACTACCGTTATACCATCCTGTATCATCCCATGCCCTGTCTGCGTCAAGGCACCAGTCACTCCCCTCGTGTGCTCAATGCGATGTAAGACACTCCTACTCCACAAAGCAATCCAGCACACTACGTCACACCACCATGCATCTCCATGCCCACTTGTAGACCACTACTCAACACTAGATGCTCCCACACATCCCTGGATGTGATGGCCTAGAGTTGTGTCCCTACATGTCGGCCCACACTCGATCGGTATCACCACCTCCATTGTCGCATCACCATACCCTCCGATGAATTGATCTCAACTCCAAATCCACCCTAAGGGACCCAAGAAGTGAATCTCCCTATGTGTCAAAAGCGATGCCACCATTGCTCTGCTCCTCTGCGACCTTTGTGCCCAACACAAATGTGAAGAATCCTTAACTCCATATAAGGCACCATGTAGTGGCCTGCCATTGCCACCTACTCCAACAAACTCCTGCCAGAGTGTGTTGACGATCCCGTGATCCCATGTACAATCATCATAACAAGACAACCCAAGGAGTTTGTCCATAAACTGGTTGGCCACTAGTGTTGACTGAAACTCCCCTAGCAAATGTGCGCGCTCAACTGCTAGGTCAATTGTACCATCCAAGTCGTAGTAAATTGGCATACCTGGGAAATGGTAGGTAGTCCCACCCAGATCCCAATGCCAGTCTGGGCTTCCGGCATCCCCAGTGCCTAGAAGCTCATGCTGAGCTACATCCGGGTCCACCACCATCTCCATAGCCCACTCCACCGGGTACGAACTCAGAATCTCTTGCCATCCAACCCCAAGAGAGGGATCACATGCATGAACTCCCACACATAGAACAACCCCAACATGCGGATGTTGCACCCTATGCAACTTAGGTCGTCTCATCCCGCTATCCAGGTCAACACATGAGATCTGACTAGATAGCTCTATCTCTCTCTCTCTCCCCAATGGGAAAAGGTGACCCAACAGTGTTACTAGCCTTGTCTATGTATGCCTGAAGAGGGTTGCTCTGACTCTCCAATGTGCCCTCTAACTGTACCATTAGGGAATCCAACCATTCCCCAACGTAAGCCAACTTGGCCGTTGACTCAGCACAAACCACTCCCATGCCCTCCATCTCCTCATTCTGCAGCAAAATAGCCTCTCATACTGATGTGGCCTTTCTTTTTAATGCTAGAAGATCGGCCCGAAATTGATGATACTGCTATGTGCAACCATCATTTAATACCTCTATATCTCCTAGAGCCTCATCAAGGGTGGATACATCTCTTGGCACCTCACCCATCTGTTGTGTGTTGCTATCAACCAAAAACTCGGACACAACCCCGGTCACCACCTCAAAGGATGGCACTACTAGGGTATGCTCTACTCTCTCCACTAATATGTCAACCGACATAGACAAGGGAGTCTCCAACACAGGTGACCCCTACATCACGATGGGTGTATCTACTTGCTCCCCACAACTCTGTCTAAATGGTTGCACCCCCACGACCTATGCAACTCTAGTGTCTCTTCTGTAAGGAAGAGGATAGATCTAGTCTGACACCTTCATCCACTAGGTCAAGAATTCACGCATATTAAATCCCCCTTAAGCCATGGGTCATCTATGGTTTAACCTGTCACTGTGTATACATGCACAAATCTCCCCTGATCTAGTTGGTTGCCCCACATCTGGCCAAGATCATGGCTCTGGTACCACTGTAATTATTCCTAATGGAAATTTACAATGATAAACAAAGAAAACATAGCAAAAACACACATAAAATTACACCACATTAAACACCCAGGAAATAACAAAATTTGCGTTGAGCTGAGCCCTTTTATTGATATAATTGATCGATACAAAGGTAAGATCAGAATGCATGCACGTGGGCTTGCTCAAGGCAAGCTAACAATGCCCAGGTGATGAAATCGGCTGCTCAAACACAAGTGTGGTTGTCACCAACCAAGCTCTATGTTGTCCCTATGAAATATGCACTATTGGCTGCAAGAAATGACTGCTAGGGCCTCCTCCGGTGCTCAGAAAAATCCGGTAAATTAACCTCGGACTCTCCACCAATAACCTACTAAAACCCACGAAGGAATTGGCCAAATGTTGACCTCGGAATTTCAGCCCAATTTCCTCTAGCTCCTCCAGCTGTTCGCTGAGTTGGGACCCCTGTTTGACCCCTCAAATCTGCCGAGAAAATTTGTCCAAATTAATCTTGGCCTCTCCTCAACAATCCTAGGAAAACCCAGAAAGGGTTTGCCTTAGTTTTGACGCTCCAGCATTGACCCCAAATTGCCTTCTGCTACTGGAAAATGTCGTTTGTGATAGTTGGAGCATTTTCTGCTCCTTAAAGGCTAGGCACTCTCCTCCAATTCACCTCCAATCAAATCCCAAACAATTCCATCTCCTCAATCCCACTCACCGAGCCTCCCCACAAATAGCTCCACAACCCTTTGTGCAATCCTAGGGAAAAAGACGAAAGCCCAGCCACACCAATTCGTTTCGTTGAGAAAAGCACCTCTTCTCCTGGGAAATTTCTTCCTTTTGGTAAGTATTTGTGTGAGGAGACAACCCAGCAACAACAAACCCCTTATCTTTGGCACAATACCTCTCCAAGCCCTGCGTAGATCCTTTTTCTGTGTCCCACTAGGTGCCAGGAATTCGTGCTACTACGTGGTATCCTCCCAGCTACCAAAGAAGAGTAGAATTTACCTCCCTAGGGTGGCACTCATGGTCCACTGAAGAAAAGGGTGAGATTTCCCATTGGAAAATTCTAGTGCTAAAAAGCACCTGTGACTCAGTTGAACAACTTGAGCAACAATGTGTAAATGACAAGTTACCAAAAGGTGCTCTATGCTTCCTTCAACCCCCTATTTATAATTGTTGTCTCACCTTTCCTTATGGGTCCCTTAGCCAACTATTTCGACCCCCTTTCCCACAAAATTGACTTTTCCTCCAAGGGGTGCGTATTCCATGTGGGGTGGCCCCCACATTCCACTAAGGTTGGGATCTTCGATTTCTCCTAAGTCTTGTGTACCCAAAATGTTAGCACTTCCTCAATAAACTTGGTTAATCCCTATAAAATGAAAAATCAAAATTGGGGATATTACATAAGAACGGAGGCACCTAGGTGATTAGAACCCCACAAGAGGTATCATTAATGAGGGCATAGCCTCCCTCCTTTGGGATTGACTCTACAATTTGTGTTCGAAACTAGTTCCAAAAGAATTCAGGAGAAGGATTTACTCAGATAGGGCATCTAATTAAAATTTACCAAGAGCTTGCATCTCACATAGATTTAGCTCATGCATTTCATCTAGGATAGAATTTGCATCCCGCAATAACTGTTCATCCAGTGACTTGCAAAATTGATCCATATTGTGCAAGTAATTAATCTTAAAGGCATTGGTCTCTAAATCATAATCTTGAAGAATCTAATCAATTTGTGCCTAATAATTTCACTTGCCATTTAATCTTAACCCAAGTTGCTAGGGCATTCAGTTTGTCTCCTTGGCTTGTTGGTTCCCAACAAGTTCCTCATCATCTCAACCATAGGGACTACCCCCCTTAGCCTTCATTTAGGAGATATCTTAAACGGAGAGGGCAGGGATCAAAGTGCTAACCCCTACCCTGAGCGTTGTCGCAATTCTGCGTATTGTTTGAGCTACAACAGACTTAATAGTCCACAACAATTAATTGACTTTAATTATTGTACTTTTCCTAAGTTAGACTTAGGAAAGAAGACATAAATCGGTTATTCCACCAAGTAAACACCTAAAGAAGCAATAAATCTTCTACATGCCAAGTGTTAGAATTGGCAACTAGGGCCAAACTCCATGTGGGTCATCTTATTCATGGCTGATAATATTTTTATTAGACTCCTCTTGCCGAGAGGTGTAGGAATGATCTAAAGATCATCCGATTCCGATAAGTATTTATGAAGATATGAATTTATTTTGATTATGGAATTATTATCAAGCCTACCAACAACTCATGTAGGCTCAGAAACCCAACAGTGGCACCTATTCAATTATCATCAGATGTGTATAAATACAGGAGGACTTTTCCTCATTTGGACTCACTCAACTCATCACATCTCTCTCTCTCTCCAGCGCAGTAAAGAGGCTCTTCTCTCCTGCGCAGTTGGTGACTCTTCTCTCACACATGTGGAAGGAAGCTGCTAAACCTGAAGCTGCAACTGCAGATCCAAATTTTGACCAACGTTGACCATCAGACCTCCTCTTCTGAACTGTGTTGTAGGTCCATCTGGACCTCCTCTGAAGGCCGCAATTTTTGGTGGTGGAATCAAGCTGATCCGACAGTCGGTTTGCAAGATATCGACTGCCCTAGTTTTGATGATGAAGCCGCTAATGATGATGTTGTTGATCTAGGGTTTGCTACTGCTGATGTATATCAGATTTATTGTACTATTTCTCTCTGCTGAATTATCGAAGATAAAAGAAGATTTGATCAAAGGGTTTCCCCACATTATGGGGTTTGTCCCTGGCTAGCAGCCACATCTTGTGTCTCTTGTCTTGGCTTGTTTTCTATTGATCGTTTAATGTTCTATCTGCATTTTACTTATGCACATGTGATTTCTAATCTGTGAATAATAATAAGAAAAAGAAGTAAATTGCTCTAAGCATAGAACATACCATAAATTAACACGCTGTCAGAGCTGAGGTGAAGACAAAGCCTGAGCAAGAGCAAGAGCAATCATCAAAGATAAGATTGGCAAGGCTATCCTAAAAGAACTATGGGGTCCTCATCACTCTTTCCTGCCGAAGACAAGCTCCATGAGAAAGCTGACTATCACGGATGGAAGATGTCTATCGATCTAACCTTAGAAGATCAAGGAGTATTGGACCATGTGAGAGACAATATTGTTGAGCCTCCATCAAATGCAACCGTTGCTGCCAAGAACAAATGGAAAACCGATGAAGTCAAATCAAAGAAGATCATTCGGGACTCTATCGACAAGCGCTTGGTGGCCTACATCTCTGACCTGAACACCTCCAAGGAAATCTATGATAAACTGGTGAGTTTATTTAAAGTTAATGATGCAGATCAAGTTTTGCTTCTTAGAAATAAGCTGAAGGAAATTAAGAAGGGCAAAGATGAGAGTATGCAAGCATACTTCTTAAGAATCACCGAGATCAGGAACGATCTCCTATCTATTGGGGAGGTTATTACTTATAGGGAAATGGCACTCATGACTCTTGGAGGATTACCATCCAAATGGTACATGTTTAGGACTACTCTTCTGAACAATAATGTAATTCCTGGTTTCGAGGAATTAATGGTTAGAAGCATTCAAGAAGAAACAAGGGTTGAAGAGCAAGAAATGCCCATGCCTAAAGGTCCTCCTGCTACTTTTTCTTCTCATGTTAGGAAAAAAAATCAGGGACAAATCAAAAAGAAAGGCTAGACCTAAGGGTGGAAGAAAAGGACGATGTTACATTTGTTATAAACCATGTCACTATGCAAGGGAGTGCCCTGATAGAAAGGATTCACACCGAGATGATGATCAAAATCCATCACATGGCAATCAAAAATGGCAAATTCAATAGCAAAGGTAAAAGGAGTGTTGATAATCAAGGAAGAGGACAACCATTTAAGAAGGCTAGAAATTCCAGGATGTATTATATGTACCTGACCTCAAAAAGAACCTGGTGTCCATCTCGGCAATGGAAGACAAAGGCTACAAGGTGAACTTCAGCGATGGAAAGGTAGATATATGGAAAAACAATGTTAAAGATGCTTTCACTCTTGGGTTTCGAGTTGATTCATTATATCAGGTCGGTGGAATTCCGCTAGGTGTCATGTCTTGTAACACATCTCTTCAGTCCGAACTTTGGCATCGAAGGTTTGCCCACCTTCATTATAAAGCTCTACCCGATGTAAGACAAATGGTAACAGGGATGCTCAAATTCCGAGTAGAGAAAGAAGGTGTATGTCCGAGATGTGCCGAAGGAAAGCTCAAAAGGGGACCATTCCCCTCAAGCCAAAGCAAGACCTCCGACATATTAAAACTGGTTCACTCAGACATATCTGGTATGATGCCTGTGAACTCCTTGGGAGGATATTTATATTACCTTACTTTTACAAATGACTATTCTCGAAAGACTTGGATATACTTCTTGAAGAAGAAGGATGAAGTGTTCTCTTGGTTTCAACACTTCAAAGCCTTGGTCGAGAATCAAACCGAAAAGAAGATCAAGATCTTAAGGACTGATAACGGGACTGAATATGAATCTAACGAGTTTCATGACTTTTGTAAAGAGGTTGGCATCAAGAGGGAGACTACTACACCATATACTCCTGAACATAATGGTGTGGCGGCAAGGAAGAACCTTACGATTGTGGAAGTTGTCCGTGCCATGCTCCATGATCAAAGACTTCCGAAGTTTCTATGGGCCGAAGTTGCAAACACTACTGTATATGTACAAAACCGATGCCCTCATCAAGCATTGGGATCCAAGACTCCTGAAGAAATGTTCACTGGTGAGAAACCTGACGTATCTCATTTTAGAATCTTTGGAAGCCCTATATATTTTCATGTACCGAAAGAGAAAAGGAATAAATTGGGTGCATATGGAAAGAAAGGAATCTTTGTGGGCTATGGTGAAAATACTAAGGGTTATAGAATCTATGTTGCCAGTCAAAGGGAAGTCGTGATTAGTCATGATGTCACCTTTGACGAAGATATAGGCTCTCAGCAAGGTGGACAATCTTCCAACTTTCAGGAGCTCTCAAGAAGCCGGCACCCGGGAACCGAAAGAAAAGGATGATGAATCAATGCCTGATGTGGAAGAACCCATGGATCCTACTGATCCACCTGAGCCTTCCTCTTCTAGGAAGAGGTTCTCTTGTCTTAGGGGGGTACTCGATGATGCTGAAGGACACACTACACCCCGAGGAACCTTCCATGAAAGTAAGAAACCCAACAGGTATCAGGGATACCTGACCATCATGAGCACGACCATACAAAATGAGCCTTCATCATTCTCAGATGTCGTCAAGCATCAAGTATGGAAGGATGCTATGACCGAAGAATATGAGTCTATTATGAAGAATGATGTCCAGGAAGTAGTTCCTAGACCCCAGGACAAGATAGTTGTCACTTCTAAATGGCTTTACAAGATAAAGCATGCAACAGATGAAAGTTCGGAAAAATATAAGGCTCGTTTTGTCGCTCATGGCTTCTCCTAGAAGGAAGGTATAGACTATGACGAGATATTTGCACCTATTGCCAGATATACCACCATCCGCTCGATCATAGCCCTTGCAGCTTCACAAGGATGGAACCTACATCAGATGGATGTCAAGACCGCATTCTTGCATGGTTTGATCAAAGAAGAGGTCTACGTGGAGCAACCCGAAGAATTTGAGATTTATGATCGAGAATCTCATGTATGAAGGTTGAAGAAAACCCTCTATGCGCTGAAACAAGCACCCCGAGCATGGCTTGAGAGGATCGATAGCTACTTGATGAAGCTGGGATTCACTAGGAGTGAAGACGATCCTAACCTTTACCTTAAGGTTGAAGATGACAAACCTCTCATACTAGTGTTGTATGTGGATGACCTCTTCCTAACAGGTGCAGACCCTCTCATTCACAAATGTAAGAGGGAGTTGGCTTCTGAATTTGAACTGAAGGACCTAGGACTGATGCACTATTTCCTAGGACTTGAAGTTTGGCAAAAGCCAGGGGAAATTTTCCTATCTCAAGGAAAATATGTGGTGAAGATTCTGGAAAGATTCGAGATGGTGGACTGCAAGCCCGTAACTACACCGATGGAGCTTGACTTCAAAAAGTTAAGCGGTAGTGTTGTTGGACCTATTTTACGAAAAGCCACCGAGTATCGTCAACTCGTTGGAGCATTAATGTTCTTAGTGAACTCCCATCCAGACATATGTTTTGCAGTCAACACATTGAGTCAACATATGGTTGAACCTCACCACATACATTGGATTGGTGCCAAGAATCTGTTGAGATATCTTCGTGGCACAATCACTTATGGGTTAAGATACACTGCCGGAGATGTGAGACTACTTGGATATACTGATGCTGATTGGGCAGGCAATGTGGTGGATCGTAAGAGCACTTTCGGGTGTTGTTTCACCTTGGGATCTGCTTTGATATCCTGGATGAGCAGGAAGCAGAAGTCGGTGGCTTTGAGCATCGCCGAGGCAAAGTATATTGTTGCTAGCATGGCCTCCTATGAGGCAGTCTAGTTGCGGAAGCTCTTCAATGAGTTGTTTGGATTTACACTGGATACCACCGTGATCCCATGTGACAACCAGAGTGGGATTCGTTTGACAAAGAATCCCATATTTCATGATCGCTCCAAGCATATCGATATCAAGTACCACTATATTCGAGATATGGTGCAGCAGGGAGCTATAAGGCTTCTACTTATCGGTACAGATGAATAGGTCGTCGACATTCTGACAAAGCCCCTAGGGAAAGTCAAATTCCTGACTTTCTGAGAACAACATGGTGTTGTTCAAAGACCCTCTGATGAGGGTCCTATATGATGCATTGAACTCTGAGAGCTCCAGGGGGGTGCGTGGTATTTCTTGGATCGACATATGACCACAGGGTGATTCACTATCCCCTGGTGACTAAGTTGCAGGAAACGTGGGCCTAAGGGTCGTTTCCCTGGGGAAACGAAACGGAAACGCGTTTCCCCGTACCGTACGGCGTGGAAACGCGTTTCCGTATGTACGGGCGCGTTTCCCGAAATGGAAACTCGCCCGTACGTACGGAAACGCATTTCCACGCCGTACGGGCCACGTTTCCATCAAATTGACACTTGTTTTTAAAATTTT
>APFE031605263.1:126662-143868 GCA_000404065.3 Pinus taeda | reverse complement strand
ATATATTTGATGATTGCTTTTTGCTACAAAAGGATACTCAAAGTTGCAGTATCCAAGCAACAAATAAACTTATTTGCGTTGTTACCATGAAGCACTTTTTGAACTAGAGTGATAACTATTTTGCATTTCCCTCTTTCACAAAGAAGATATTTATGGGGCTGCAAACACTTTGTGATGATTGTATGGTTGTATGTACTATGAAGGCTGTCTATTCAGTGCCAAAATTGTGATCTAAAACTGAAAATTTATCCTTATATTGTTATACATATTAAATCCACTAGAATCATGTGAGAATCTCTCCATATATATGTCATTAAAGAGTCTAGAATCTGCATGAATTTCAACTTACTGGTTTCTTTTTTTGTTCATATTTGTCACATTTATTTTCTTTGTTTTTTAATATAAATTTAGGATTTTAAATATGATATATATTTATAAAAAATGAGGGTTAGGATTCTAATAGCCTAACATTTTTATTAAATAACCCAAAAGTAAAATACTTATTTGTATGAAAGCATGCACATTGTATACACAAATATCAAGATATATCAAGTTTTATTTGCACTTGAATTTCAATATTTTATCATTTATTTAAATCTTAATCATAATATGCAAACAAAAATGTAGACACATTTGTCATGGCACCTCCAAAGTCAACACCAGAAGGATGGAAATATGTAGAGAAATTGGATGGGCCTTGTTGCACTCAAATTGCCAAAGTTCCGAGGAAGTGGAAGTACCAACTTTTTCAACAAAGATCGGATCACATATCAGCAATCCATGTGTCATGGTCATCCCATTCTACAACTTATAATTGTAAATGATCTTAGTAAAACCTTGAGTCTATGTAACAACCTAGCTAAGCCTATAATTTGATTATGAATTCCATCCTAGGAGGTTTTTTAACCTCACCGATTACCTGTGTTTTTCAACACGGCTAATCAGAAGAGTTTTTTCCCTCCAGCTTAAAACCCTAAAGCTAGGGTGAAATTTATTGTCGAATTATCAGGTGAGTCCTAGTGTTTTAGTCAAGTCTAATGTAAAAGTGGTTTGGGGATAATTTAAGCTAATTCGCTTAATTATTTTATTACAAATCACTTGGTCTATTAGATCATATTGTGTATGGGTTATGTGTCTTGAGGGTCTAAGACGGATGCGTGTTCTCTCTTTGATTCTTGTAAATGAAAAAACATATGTATTAGAGGGTTGGAAAAATAAGTAATCCCCTCATGTGTAAATTAATTAATTTTTTTGGCAAAATAAAATTAAATCCTAAGCCAGAAAATTAATTAATTAGAGTCAAATTAAATTGTCTTAGGAAAATAAATTCTCCAAATGGAAAAATTCGTGAGTCTTAAAAGAGTCAATTTTTAAAGGTCCACCACCAAGGGAATATTGTAATTTTCAAAAAAATTTGGACCCTTGGACGTTGGTGGTTAACTCAAAGTCAATTTTTTGAGGAAATTAACTCAAAATAATTAATTTTGAACTAATTAAAATGAAATTAAATGATAATTTTGAAAATTCCTCAAAAATAAAAAATAAAAAATCAAGGGCCAAGATTAAAAGATCTTGAAGTGTTTATCAAAGGCCAAGATTATTTTGACAAGAATCAAAGAAACTAGCTGTTATTTTTCCATTTGGATGATTTATCTATAAATTAGAGAGTCAGTCGAGTCTCTAGTCATTTTGATCTCTGGCTAAAATTGTTGCTAACGTATTTTGTAAACTATTGACCCATTGGGAACTATTTTTCTACTATAATAAAAGACTTTGAGGTGCAACTCAAGGTGTTCTTGTTCATTGTTCTTTGATATGTATTGACTACGGGCTTCCTATGTGGTGCTTTATATTATTATTTTGAGATAATACATAGTGTTTGCAGGTACTCAATCCTTGGTCTACAAGTTCACAGACCGTGGGCAGGGTTACTTTGCTTGGATCTCTAGTTTTTATTTGGTGGATTGAATCTTCGCTTGGGCTATAGTGAGCATTCATTTTTCTGAAGTGTTTTAGCCATTCTTTCAAGGAAAATTTATTGAAAAAATTATTTTCTCAAAATTTATTTAAAAACTCATGTACAATTTATAAAATAATTTTGTAATTTTAAGTGTAAATTATTTTTCTAACTTGGGTTGGGGTTTTAGACCCATTTTGTATATATTTGGAGTTTGGGTGTTTTTATTTTTATTTTTGCAGGTTGGATCAAGGGATCAAGTGAGAGAAGAGCTAGATCTAAGCCCTTAAGGGTAAGATCTAGTCTCCAGACAATTCTGTAGGGACATTCACTGAAGATTTGATGGCAAAATTCAAATCTGGAAGAGAAAAAAAAATTCGAGACACGAGTATTCAGTGTTTGGCCTCCTCTTGCCATTTCAAGCCCTGATCTACTATCCTAGCCCTTTTATCCCCGAAAATTCGTCTCCCTTAGCCTTGTTCTCCATTTTCTTGGCCTCTTTTGCCCTAAATTGACCTGAAACCCTCATCTAAAGTTTTAAGGCTAAATACTTGGCGGTTTTGAAGGCTTAAGGTCACAAAATTTGTATTTTCAAGCGGCAACGTGATCCCAAAATTTCAACGAATTTCAACTGTGGGATCTTCAAGGCCTCAAGCCTAGGGTTTGACCTCTAAACCCTTGTTTTGCTTCAGATTTATTACAACAATAAAGTAATACTCCTTGTTGTGCCCAAACAGAAACAAGATAGAAAGGATTGATCAACTAGGGTGGAATTTGTCACCACTGAAATTGATAAGGTGGAACGGGTCTTAAAACCCTCCAAGCTAATGCTCCAGAAAACAATGAATTTATCCACACTTGATGATCCAAAATGAATTCATCCCTTTCATATATATAGATTCCCTAGAGGGGTCTCTTATTTCTTAATGATTGAGTAGACTTTACTTCAAAACCCAATTTTGGTTTTTTTTTCGCCCAACTACCCTAAAACTTGCCCAATAATGGATAAATTTGGGGGTTTTCCCCTTTATGGAGGACTACAGCCTATGAGGATGGATAGCCTATTACATCCCATTCATCCTCAATTTGTAGAGGACGTTACAGTCCCCCCTGCCTGAAATTGCTTGCCCTTGAGCAATTGCAAATTCAGGTGCTAGAGAATATGTTCACTTTCCCATTGTGCATCCTCCTCTGGTAAAATTTTCCACCTGATATGGTATTATGGAATGACTCTCCCTCTTAACTTCTTTTCCCGCACAGCCATGATTGTCTCTAGAATCAATCCCAGTTGCCCTTCTTCATCTAATAACAGTGGTTCAATAGAGGTGGTGTGTTAAAATTGGCAACTAGGGCCAACTTCCACGTTAGGACAGCTCATATGATGGAGATGATTATTGCATTGGATTCCTCTTTCCGAGAGGTACAATTTTGATACAAAGATCATTTAATTCTGACAAGCAGAAATGGAACTCTGAATTTATTCTTTCTCAAGGACAAATTATCAAGGCCAGCCTCAATCAAATGTAGGCTCATAAGCCCAATAGATGTGTCTCCTTACCCTCAACGAATGGTATAAATAGGAGTGACCCTTCTCTCATTTGAACACTCACTCATCTCATGACATCATCTTCTCTCTCCTCTCTTGCTTGGTTCACTTGGAGGCTCTCTCTTCTTGACACGTGTGGAAGGAAGGCAAACTTTAGGAGGCTGAAATTTCTGTGATTAGGGAAGCGTTGACTTGGGCACTTTGCCCAAGCATTGACTTCTGTTTTGGGGCCATAATTTTGATCTTTTTATGGCCGCATTCTTTGGCACGAAATTCGAGGTGATTGGGGATTGTTTGACCAAGTTCACTGCAGCGTTCACTTTCTAGTTTGACCGTAGAAATTACAATAAGGTTTGTTTGGGTTGACCGAATTGTATTGGGTTGACTTTGACCCGCTTTGGAGGCCACATTTTTCTGTTGTTGATCGAGCTAAGTAGAGGATGATTTGGGGCAGCTTTGACCACCGTTGACTCTCTAGTTAAGGCTGCATTGACCGCTGATTTGGCAGATCTGTTTTGGGCTTGTATTTATGATATTTGTACTCTCTCTCTCTGTTGAACTATTGAAGAATAATACGAAGATTTGATCAAAGGATTTCCCCACATTGGGGTTTGTCCCTGGCATCCGCCACATCTTGTGTCCTCTTGTCTTGGCTTGTCTTCTACATATGATTTTATGTTCTATCTGCACTTACTGTCAATGTTTATAAGTTAATGTGATTTCTACTAGATATAATTGGAAATTATCATTGGCTACCAAAGGAACATTGAAGTAAATTGTGCTTAAGCATAGAACATACCATTGTTATCTAAATTTAACATGGTATCAGAGCTCAAGTGAAGACAAGGCCCAAGTAAGAGAGAAGCAAAGCAATCACTAAGGGAAATTGTTGGACAAGGACTTGGAACTAGTCCCAATGACGACTACATATTTCTTCAAATCCGAGGATAAGCTTAAGGACAAATCTGACTATTATGCATCGAAGATGACTTTGGATTTGACTTTGGAAGAGAATGATGCCATGGACTATGTCAAAGGAAGAATGACAAAGCCTTTTTCAAATGCATCCACTGCTGCACAAACCAAGTACAAGAAAGGTGAGGTAAAAGCTAAGAAGATTATTGTTGATTCCATTCATAAGCCTTTGGTTGCCTATATTTTTGATTTGGAAACATCTAAGGAGATGTATGAAAAGCTAGTTGGGATATTCAAAGTAAACAATGCAAATCAAATTCTCTTTCTCAAGAACAAACTAAAAGATATCAAGATGGATAGAGGAGAATCCATCCAATCCTACTTCATAAGGATTACCGAGATCAAGAATGATCTCCTCTCTATTGGTGAAGTCACTGATGACCAGGAACTCTCTCTTATTGCACTTGGGGGCCTTACAAGAGATTGGGATGTGTTCAACACTACCATTCTCAACAATGACAGGATTTCGAGATTTGATGAACTATTGGCCAGATGCACTCAAGAAGAAATAAGGATGATGGAAAGAGACAAGCCCTCAAATGGAAACAATCCTTCCACCTTCTGTGCTCATTCTAAGAGAAGGAACAATGTTGGTCCAAGGAATCAAGGACAAGGGTTCAAGGCGAGATTCAAAGAAGGAAGGAAAGGAAGATGCTTCAATTGTAACAAGTTTGGCCACTTCGCTAGAGAGTGTCCTCACAAGAAGGATACTCGAAGAGATGATGACAACAATAACAACAACTTCAAAAGCAGTGGCAATCAAAGGAAGAACAGGTTCAATAACAAAGGAAAAAGGAATGCTCCCACTGCTCGAAATGGAAGTGGTCGTCTTCCCAAGAGATCAAGAAACTCTAGGTATGATGAAGTTAATGTTGTAAAGCAAAAAGAATTTTATCTTATTTTTTCCCTCTCCACCGCCTCTCCTCCGGATACATTGGACCATTGGTTGATTGATAGTGGTGCCTCAAGGCACTTCACTGGGTACAAAGAAACTCTCTGAAACTTGGTTGAAAAGAAGACAAATATGGAGATTACACTTGGGGATAATGCCACTTATCTCATGAAAGGAATTGGTACTGCTACTCTCTACTTAAATCAAGGTCAAACTCTTCAGTTGCAAGAAGTATTATATGTACCTGATCTGAAAATGAACTTGGGTTCTATTTCTGCGATGGAAGACAGAGGTTTTAAAGTGACATTCATTGATGGGAAGGTTCGTGATTGGCAAAGGAACCCAAGAGATGCATTCACTCTTGGATTCAGGGTTGAAGGTCTCTATCAGGTTGGACGAAGTCCATTGGGAGCTGTGACTTGTGATACTTCCCTTCAATCCAAATTATGGCACCCATGTAAGGAAGATGGTCACAGGGATCCCTGAATTCAATTTAAAACATTAAGGTGTTTGTCAGGGATGTGAAGCTGGAAAACATACAAAGGCACCATTCCCCTCAAGTGAGACTCAAACCACCGATATTCTTCAATTCGTCCATTCTGATCTATCCGGTATGTTGCTTGTGACATCATTGGGTGGATATTTGTACCATGCGATTTTTGTGGATGACTTCTCTCGCAAAACATGGATCTATTTCTTAAAGAAGGATGATATATTCAAATGGTTTCGTTCCTTCAGAGCCTTGGTCGAGAATCAAACAGGGAAGAAGATTAAAATATTGAGGACCAATAATGGGACCAAATATGAGACAAATGAATTCAAAGACTATTGGAGAGAAGCTGGCATTAAGAGGGAGACTACTAACGCATTTACTCCTGAACAAAATGGTGTTTCTGAGAGGAAGAATCGTACTATCATAGAAGCCACCGGGGCTATGCTTCATGATCAAGGTCTTCCGAAGTTCTTATGGGGAGAAGTTTCCAACATTACTGTGTATGTCCAAAACCAATGCCCACATCAAGCTTTGGACTTCAAGACACCCAAAGAAGTTTTCACCGGTAAGAAACCTGATGTTTCTCATTTTAGAATTTTTGGTTGTCCCGTATATTTTCATGTGCCGAAAAAGAAAGAAATAAACTAGATGCATCTGGGAAGAAAGGAACGTTTGTGGGCTACAGTGAAACTTTGAAGGCATATAGAATCTATGTGCCTGGTCAAAGGGAAGTGGAATTAAGTCATGATGTCACTTTCGTTGAAGATTTTGCTCTTGGAAAGATCTGAGATCTTCCTATTCCAAGGAAGGAAAATGATGATGCTGATGCAAAAAAGAAGGATGAACCTCTGTCTGATGAATCGATGCCCGATTTTGAAGGTCCGATGGATCCCATTGATCCACCTCCTTGTGAGCCCTCTACTTCAAGGAAAAGGCCTTTGTGGCACAAAGATACACTTGAAGATGCTGAGAAACATATTGCACCGACGGGGAAATTTCGTGAAAGCAAGAAGCCGAAAAGGTACCAAGGGTACTTAGCTGCCATGAGTACCATTGTACAATCTGAGCCATGTACATTCGAAGAAGTCATGAAGCAACAAGTTTGGAAGGATGCGATGAATGAGGAATGTGAGTCGATCATGAAGAATGATGTCTAGGATGTGGTTCCTAGACCCAAGGACAATTCAGTGGTCACTTCGAAATGGCTCTACAAGATCAAACATGGAGCTAATGGGAGTGATGAGAAATTCAAGGCCAGATTTGTAGCTCGAGGCTTCTCTCAAAAGGAAGTAGACTATGATGAGATATTTGCACCAGTTTCCCGATATACCACCATCTGTTCGATCATAGCCCTTGCTGCCTCGCAAGGATGGAACCTTCACCAAATGGATATCAAAACCGCCTTCTTGCATGATTCGTTTATGGAGGAAATGTATGTGGAACAACCTGAGGGGTTCGAGGTTCAAGATCGTGAGACACATGTATGCAAGTTGAAGAAAACCCTCTATGGGTTAAAGCAAGCTCATAGAGCTTGGTATGAGAGGATCGATAGCTATCTTATGAAGTTGGGATTTACAAGAAGTGATGTTGACACAAACCTATACTTCAAGGTTGAAAAGGGCAAACCTCTCATTTTGGTCCTTTATCTTGATGATCTCTTTCTGACAGGTGATGGCCCTCTCATTCATTAATGCAAGAGGGAGTTGGCTTCCGAGTTCAAGATGAAGGACCTAGGACTGATGCATTATTTCCTAGGGTTGAAGGTCTGGCAAAAGCTAGGTGAGATTTTATTTTCTCAAGGAAAATATATTGTGAAGCTACTTGAGAGATGTGGGATGGTGGACTGCAAATCCATGACTACTCCAATGGAACTCAACTTTAAGAAGCTATGTGGAAGTGTTGTTGGGCCCGAATTGACGAACCCTATCGAGTATCGTCAACTTGTGGGGGTCTTGATGTTTTTGGTCAGCTCCCTTCTTGACATATGCTTCGATGGGAACACGTTGAGTCAATATATGGTGAAGCCTCATTACATTGCTGCCAAGAATCTCATGAGATATCTCTATGGCACAATCCACTATGGACTGAGATACGCTGCTGGAAATTTGAGGCTACATAGATATACAAATGTTGACTTGGTTGGCAGTATCGTGGATCGTAAGAGCACGTCTAGGAGTTGCTTCTCTTTCGGGTCTGCTTCTATATCCTGGATGAGCAGGAAGCAGAAATCGACTACACTAAGCACCGCCGAGGCTAAATAAATTGCTGCAAGTATGGCTTGTTGTGAAGCAATGTGGTTGAAGTAGCTCTCCAGTGAGCTATTTGAGCACGTGCTATATACCACCATGATCTTCTGCGACAACCAGAGTGGGATTCGTCTATCAGAGAATCCCATGTTCCACGATCGCTCCAAGCACATTGATATCAAGTACCACTTTATCCGGGATATGGTTACGTGGAGCAATTACGCTCCAACACATCAGGACAGATGGGCAAGTTGCAGATATTCTCACGAAGCCTTTGGGGAAGGTCAAATTCTTAACCTTCCAAGAGAAACTTGGAGTCATGGAACGACCCTCCTATGAGGGTCCCATATGAGTTGGACACAGAGCTCTAGGAACTCCTTGGGGCGTGGGGTACTTCTTGGAGCTAGCTATGAGCGACCATAAGGTGAGTGGTTCACCTTCCCCCAATGGTGTAATGGATACAAGGTGAGTGGTTCACCTTCCCCTATGATATCCCATTATGGTTGACATGTGTGTAGGGTGAGTGGTTCAACTTCCCCTACCCGAACAACATGCATGTAGGGTGAGAGGTTCACCTTCCCCTACGATTGACATATGCATAGAATGAGTGGTTCACCTTCTACTGATGATGCCCTGGCACACATCCTACCCATAGAGTCTGGGACTCATGGGAAGTACCTCTCATCCGGCCAATGAGTTGGGAAAATATGGTTAGGGACCATAGCACTACCAATGGACGCATCGTGTTGGGAAAATATGGTTAGGGACTATTGACCACTGCGTGTCAACTTCCCATAGCAATACACCCCCTTTTCTTCGCAAAAGGGATAATGCTTGATTGACGTGTCAGTGCCATCCGACAGTCATCGTCGACTTGATCATATTATGTTGTAAACCCAGTCTGCATGTGTGAATTGTAAATAATCTTAGCAGAGCTGAGTCATGTATGTAAATTGCCTAGATGGACCTAATTTCCTAGTGATAATCTATGTTCTGGAGGTTTTTTGTCTCACCGATCCATGATCGGTAGAGTTTTCCTTCAGCCTAACCCCAAAGACGGAATGAATTTTGTCATTAGAATCTTAGAGGAATCCTAGTACGTTGATCTGCTAGGTTATAATTTTGTCACAGAACTCAGTGTCTATGAGGGTCTATGTCAAATGGGTTTTCCCCCTTGAAATGTAAAATTGTAAAAGTCATGAAGTAAAGTGTCTTGAGGCTTAGAAAATGTTTTAATCCCCTCATAAGTCCTAAGTCCTAGGTCCTAGGTGATTTTTCCAAAGGCTAAGTTCGAGGATCCATTTAAAAATAAAATGAAAATTGAAAAATAAAAAAATAAAACAATAAAAAAAAAGATATAAAAATAAATAAAATAGTAATAAAATTTTAAAATTTTTAAAAAATAATAATAAATAAAATTTTAAAATAATAAAATAATAATAGGTCAAATTTTTGAGTAAATAAATGCAGAATTTCAATTTTTTAATGCATTTAAAAATTCGACGGATGAGATTAAAAGATATTTTGATCCTCATCAACGGTCGAGATCATTTTGACATGGATCACTCGAACTAGCCGTTGGGATTTTTTCCTTTAAATAGGGTGTTAGGGGTCATTTGAGACCATTTGATCTATGAGTTTTGTGCTGAAGAAAACTCTCTTGTAAACTTTTTCTGGTGCAAACAAAGAAAGACTTTGGGGTTGAAATCTTGCTAATGTTACTCTCCTGAAGTGCTGTGCGCTGTTTTATTTTCTGCATAATTTTATTTTCCGCCATTAGTAATAGCTTGATGTAGAGTATTGTTGAACACAGGTATCTTGTTCACTTACTAGGGTTTGAATGGTAATAAGATTTCTGAAATAATGGCAGGTATCTCCATTGCATCTGGAATCTAGTACTGTTTTTTTCCTCTTTATTGATGGTTGAAGTGAGTTGTGCAGGAAACCCTTATTGAGAAGATCAGTGAGCGTTTGGGGAAGCTCTCGGCTGAACCAACCAACTCCCGCAAAGCATTCTCTTGTAGAGCCCAGCCAGTTTCGATTCTGGGTCTAACATTTAAAGTTTATTTTTCGAATTGCATGAGAGATTTCTGAAGTATCTCATAGTAAAACTGATATTCTGATAATATTACTGTGATTATTGACAAATCTAGCTACTTAAGAGTCGAAAAGTTGTAAATGTTGTAATTATTTAGCTGATTTTGGGTTTTAGTTTTGTTCTCTACACATTATGTTTGGGTGTTTGTCTTTCCATTACAGGTTGTAGGGTTTTCTGAAGATTTCCAAGGGTTTATATAAGCTGTTTTTCTGTCCAAGGGTTTCAATTTCAGTTGTTTTCAGATCTGGAAGTCTTTGAGAGGGTTTCGTTTGTATTGCAAGAAGAAAGTTCTCGAAAAAGAAATTTGTGAACTAGGTAAAACCCTTGCCGCTTTACCATCTCTAGATTCATTGCCATCTGCATCAATTCACTTTCTACTTGGCTCCAAAGCCTCCCACGCTGCCTTCACCGCCTATCCACCTGCAAATCCCTCAATCATCCTTTCTTCCCCCACGCCTTCACCTGCAAGCAAAACCACCTGTGTGCCTTTGACTGCAAACTCTCAGCGTGCTCCTCATACCGCAAAAAATTCTTGTACTATTCTCCCACGCAGTTGCATGCAGTCTTCAACACTTTACGCTGCTCCCTCGCTGTCAGTTCATCCCTGCTCGTTCCACCATCGAGCTACCTTTCTCCCCGCAATAGCAACCTTCAATTCCGCCGTCACAAACCTGCAAAAGGAAAACACACCAGACTCTATCATCTCTTTTGCAACTGTTCAGACCTGCAAAACACAACGACGGCAAGCACATAATCGATTTTTGTTTAACGCATGAGGATAAGGGTTATTTTTGTTTATATTACATGCTTTGCTTTAGTTTAGGTTTAGTTAGTGTTATATTTTTTTAGATTTAATATGCGCTTGATTTTATTTTGTGTATATTCATGCGTTAGGTTTCATAATTTTTATTTAGTTTAGTGTTTTGATTTAGTTAAAATCATAAAATTATAAAGATTTGCAATAAAATAATTTCGATTTTTCATTTAAGTTAGTTTAGTTTAATATTTTTTTTTTTTAGTTAGGCTTTTACTTATGACCATTAGAAATTTTTTAAGTTTAGTTTCGTTTTGATTTTAATATAAATAAAAAAATCTCATAAAAAATAATAATAATAATAAAATAAAAATAAATAAATAAGGTTTCTTTTAATTTAGTTTAGATTTTAGTATTATTTAGATTTTAGATTTAAAGTTTCATTTAGTCTTTAGTCTTGTTTTATTTGAAAAGTATAAAAATATTTTATTTTTTGCCAGTTTCAGTCTTGGCTTAGGGATTTGTCATATATCTTTCCTGCTGAGCTAAAATTTTGATGTAGGATTAATGTTTTCATGTCGTTAAATATGCTTGAATGATCATTTAAGATTAGCCATATGAATGTGATCTCTGGTTAAAATTATGTGGTTATTTAAAGCACTTAATCTTTCGAATTTTAATTGTTGGAGTATCATTAAGCCATTGAGCATTTATTGATTATCTCACATTTGGTAAAAGTTAAGCTTTGTTTGAGTTGCTTGATGGTAAACGATTGTTAATGAGTTCATATTTCTGCAGCATTTGATAAATAATCGTTTAATCATTTATTTCATAAGGCACTGGTCTATTAACTTAATAAAATCAACTTAGTGCTTGTTTCCCCTCGTGTCTCCCAACCCAACTGGTCCCCAGTTGGTCATTCATTATCCCATAGGGTCTACCCCCCTTAGCCACGGGAGACAAGCTTAAACGGAGAGATCGGGGATCAGGGTGACAGCCCTCGGTCTGAGCATTGTCGTGACAATCTGTGCAACAACATTTTTTGGCGCCGTTGTCGGGGATAGAGTTTTTTCTGTCCTTGGTCCTTTCATTTCGAGCTTTTTCGTGTTTCACTTCCTATCCGAGTGGCGACTCCACCTCATATATTATCTACAAGAGTGTATACTAGAAGACATCCAAGTTGTCTATGCAATCCTGCTCCTGATCCTGAAAGGGCCCTCAGGGTACGATTACACAAACTCTCTTCTCGTACACTTCTTGTTAACCTCGGACAAGAAGCCCTCTCTGATATCTATTTGCTTTTTACTAGTCCAATTGGGTACAACATCATGGATATGTATGCCCCTTGCATTTTTTCTAACATTCCAGGGTATCCCAATGCTCTTCCATCACTTGGGATAGATAAGTTGCCTAGCTTTCAGGGAGATAATGCGATTAGTGCTAATTCGCATCTGAGAGATTTTAGTATATGGATGGCTAAGTACGCAAGGTCTCCTGATTTCGATCATGAGGATGTTAGAATGACTCTTTTTATTTTAACCTTAGGGGGCGATGCTCATGAGTGGTTTACTGAAAAGCTTCAAAATTCATTTGATTCCTTACAATCAATCATTGATGCCTTTAAGGAAAAGTATGGAGATAAGAGAGAAGGAAGACACCTTGTAAAAGCTATCAGCGTAATAAAAAATAGGGAGAATGAAACTGTTGAAGAAACTAACAAAAGGTTTAATGGTATTGTTAGAGAATTACCTCAAGATTATAAACCTACCGAAAAATCTCTTCGAGATTTTTACATTGATGCCTTTAGTCCTGAGCCATCTCATGAATTAAGGCATGCTAGACTTAATGATTATAGAGATTGCCAAACCTTAGCTATATAGATTGAAAAGGACAAGGCAGCATCTGGAAAGTCTGAGACCCCAGGTTTCGATAGGGCTGCTACGAAACTAAAAGAACCTAAGGGAAAGGCAGTTCAAGAGCCTGAAAGCGAACTTGTTCTCAAATTGCTCCAAAAGATTGAAACCATGGAAATTAATCATAATAAGGAGATAGCCACTTTGCAAAATAGGTTGGTCCAAATGGAAAGAGTGCAAATGCAGAATTTCCAGCCTCGAAATAATAATAACAGAAATAACAATTGGCAAAAGAAGGGTCAATCCAGTGAGCAGAGACCTCCTAATCCGTTTACTAATTTGGTTGATAATGCTCCTCCTTACTGTCGAGTTTGTGATGCTCTTCATGAAGAAGCCACTTGCCCCATCGTTAGAAGAATCTTGGATAATGGAATGTTTGGGGCAGGTGATCAAATAAATATAGTAGGTAGCAAGTTTCCTTTGTCTATGGATGATAGGATAGAGGTCAAGGAAAAATTTTGTGATGTTATGAATCCTTCATCAACTTTTAGTATAAATAACCTTGAAAATGAAGATGACATTTTGGCTAGGTTATATGGTGAAAAACCCTCTCCCGAGCAAATCATGGAAATCACTAGAGATAAAGGTTTGACCTATCAGAGAAGGGATAAAGATCAGAGTGGGAATCAAATTCCCCCTCGAACCTTTAACCCTGGTTTAAACTCTGGATTAGATATTGATTTTGGAAGTTGGTTCAACAATGCGAAAATCTGGGTTCCTGTCTCCGAAATTGCTAAAATCCCTTCCCAAAGAGATAAGTTACTAAAAGCTATTCAAGGTCCTCAAATAAATATTTCTCAACAGAATACTCGGGAAGTTGACTATCACGATGCTCCCATATATTTGCAAAGCTTAGATGCAGATAACAAAGATCACCAGCCTTTCTTTATCACCTTGTTAATTAATGGATATAAATTGAATAATTGCATGTTGGATTCTGGTGCATTAGCTTGTGTAATGACTAAAAGGGTCATAGAACAGCTTAACTTAAGAGTTTCTAGACCCTACTATAATATATGTGCCATGGATTCTAAGAAAATTGAAGTGCATGGTTTGATCAAAGATTTGCAAGTTCATCTATCAGTTTACCCAGACATCATGATTGTTATGGATATTGTTGTTGTGGATGTCCCTGATGCCTGGGGTATGCTTTTATCAAGAAAGTGGGCCTTTGATCTAGGAGGAAGTATTCAAATGAATTGGTCATATGCTATGATTCCTTCTCCTAGGGGTAATGGTTTTGTAAGACTAAATAGGAAGCCCAAAAGAAAATTCCATGTCAAAGATCCTAAGAGACCTCACAACGAGATAATCAAAGAGCAATCTGACATTGGGAACTATGCCATCATGTCTAATTTCATAATTCCTCCCGATGATAAGATTAAGGATCTCAATGATAGGGTTTGGTACATGTACTTCGATGGTGCATCGTCTAGGCATGGTAAAGGTGCTAGAATAGTGCTTAAATCTCCCCTTGATCACATTTTCAAGTTTGCCTATCGATTAGAATTTGAAGCAACCAACAATGTCGCTGAATATGAGGTTGTATTGTTGGGTCTTGAATTGGCAAAATCTTTGAAGATCAAGTTGCTTAGCATTAAGGGGGATTCTGATTTAATTATCATGCAGCTTAAAAATAAATTCACATGTAAAAATCAAAGATTAAGAAATTATCGAAATGCTGTGTGGGATACTATGGAGCATTTTGATGCCCTTGACCTCAAAGCTATCCCAAGAGAGCAAAATAGTTTGGTAGATGAACTTGCCGTAGCTGCTACTACTTTCCAGTTATCTGATGAGCTAATTAAGGATAAGATCAAAATGGAAGTAATATTTAGACCATCTGTTCCAGATAACTCAAAGCATTGGCAAGTCTTTAATGATGAAAAGCAAGTCATTTGTTTTCTTAATAGTTTGCATGAGTTTGAGGATTTCCGAATAGATTCTGAGGAGGATGGATCTTTAAATTATGACCATATCATAAATCTAACTCCTAGGAATGTGGTTGCCTTAGAGCATCATTTTGATCGGCATGATACCACGAAGTTGAGAGAAGAAAATAAGATGGACCCAAACGAATATCTCGAGATAAACATTGGTACTTCTGAGAACCCAAAGATTGTTAAAATTGGTAGAGGTACTAGTGTGGAGGAAAGAAAAAATTTAACTAATTTACTTCGCGAATATCGAGATGTTTTAGCTTTTTCTTATGATGAATTAAAGGGCTATAGGGAAGATGTCATGGAACATACTATCCCCTTAAAAGATGAAAATGCTAAACCCTTTCGCCAGAAACTTACGCAAATTAATCCTAAGTTAGCCCCTTTGGTTCAGAAAGAGCTTGCAAAAATGCTTGCAGCAGGAATTATCGCTCAAACAAGGCATTCGACATGGTGTTCAAATCTGGTGATTGTTAGGTAAAAGAATGGTACAATAAGGCTTTGTGTCGATTTTCGAAACCTTAATTTAGCATGCAAGAAAGATAATTACCCTTTGCCAAACATGGAGACTTTATTACAAAGAGTAACCGGTTCTGGAATGATGTCATTGCTAGATGGTTTTTCTGGGTACAATCAGTTATGGGTTAAAAAGGAAGATCGTCATAAAACCACGTTCACCACGCCATGGGGTACCTTTGCGTACATCAAAATACCGTTTGGATTAACCAACGTTGGGGCTACATTCCAAAGGGTTATGGATTATGCCTTCAAAGGGTTAATCGGGAAATTTATTGAGATTTACCAAGATGTGTATTTTCTAAAGATGGTATCAGTCATGTAAATCATCTTAGGCAGGTTTTCGATAGATGTAGAGAATACGGGATTTCTTTGAATCCAGTTAAGTCTGTTTTTGGAGTAACAGAAGGGAAATTACTTGGCCATATCATTTCTAAGGATGGAATCAAGATTGAACCTGAAAGAATTGAAGCAATCCAAAAGATTTCTCTTCCTCATAATCTTAAATCCCTTCAGTCTTTCCTTGGAAAGAAAAAATTTTCTTAGAAGGTTTATTCCAAATTACGCAGAAATAGCTAAGCCTATTCAAAATCTTCTAAAGAAAGATGCAAAATTTGTTTGGCAAGAAGACGGCAAAAAGGCTTTTCAAGAAATCAAATGCGCTATTGCAAGAGCTCATGTCTTAGTTAGTCCCGATTATTCCAAGGATTTCATGGTTTTTTCTTTCGCTTCCGAAGATACTATTGATGGTGTCCTGTTCCAAAAGAATAAAGATGGTCACGAGCAGCCTATTGCTTTCATGAGTAGAGCGCTTCAAAATTCCGAATTGAAGTACAATACCATGGAAAAGCAAGCTTATGCCCTGGTCAAGTCTCTTAAGCAGTTCAAAACTTATGTGGGTTATTCTAAAATCATTGCTTTTGTCCCACATTCTGCTGTTAAAGATATATTAACTCAAACCGATTGCTTAGGGACTCGCGCTAGGTGGGTTACTAAAATAAACGAATATGATTTAGAGATCAGACCCATCAATCTAGTCAAAGGCCAAAGTTTGGCTCAAATGTTGACTAAAAGTAATGAAAAGACTCTTGGTTTGTTTTGTCTTAGCGATCTATCTTCACCGGAATTGCAAAGATTAGGAGAGCATGAGTGGTACAAGGACATCTTTTATTACTTGATGAGTCTTACATGTCCTAACCATTTAGTTGCTCATAAGAGAAGGGCTCTTAGACTAAAAGCCACTAACTATTGCCTTGTGAAGGATGGCCTTGGATGGAGAAATCCTGAGAGCATAGTGCTTAGGTGTGTTGATGAAATTGAGTCCAAGAAATTAATTTCTAAGTTTCATTCAGGATTTTGTGGTGGTCATTATGCTGCTAGAACTACAGCCCACAAAATCCTGAGAGCTGGTTATTATTGGCCTTCAATTTTTTATGATGTGCATAAGTTTGTTAGAGCTTGTCAAGCCTGTCAACTATTCACTGGGAAACAGAAGCTTGTTTCCCTGCCCCTACAAGCTGTCATTGTACGGGCACCTTTTCAGCATTGGGGTCTGGATTTCATAGGGAAGTTCGATGAAAATTCTAGCAATGGCTACTCATGGATTTTGACTGCTACGGATTATTTCACTAAATGGGTTGAAGTCGTTCCCGCTAAGAATGCCACTGAAAAGGTTATTATGATTTCATTGAAAATAATATCATTACTAGATTTGGTGTCCCTACTAAGATCACTACTGACAATGCCAAAGCTTTTAGTTCCTCAGAGTTTTCATCTTTTTGTTTCAAGTATGGCATTGTCTTATCTCATTCATCAAATTACTATCCTCGGGGTAATGGTCTGGCTGAATCAAGTAACAAGAATCTCATAACCATTA